>BDJD01002611.1:42709-71396 GCA_002564525.1 Rosa multiflora
CCAATGAGCCAACGTTTCACCTTTTCATTGTCCGTGGCCCAAGCTTCATACTCTGCAGAATTTATGGAGGGTTCAGCCTTCACTCCGTTCAGATAACCAACCTTCCCTCGTGCTCCAATGCGCATCCGCATGAGAGGAGCCCATATGGTGTAGTTGGATTCATTCAAGACAACACTTGTTGGGAACGCAGAGTTGTCTTGTTGGGTGGTGTAGTGATGATGGATGACTTGTGAGGATGGCACCATTGCCTTCTCAGGATTTGACTGTTCGCCTTCAATTACAGGTCCGGCCATTGAGGAATTCGGGATTTTTGCAGGATTGGGTTTTCTAGGGTTTCAAGATGGATCTGAATTTTTTTTTTTCGAAAAAAAGGTAGGGTGATGGTGGTTTGGAATTCAATGGTGGTGGTACGCAGTGGTTTGTGGTGTTATTCAGGATTCAGGATTCAAAGGATGCAGCGCAAGTTCAAAGGATTGAACCTGCTCTGATACCAAGTAGAAAAGAATACTTCAATTCAGGGTTTATTCGATGATTCTATTCATCCCACAATGAGGGTATATATACAAGTACAAAGGAGTAGTCTAACTCTAATAGGAAACAATCTTTCCATAATTACAGGATATCCTAATTAAATAAAATCCTAATTACATACAGATTTACAGCGATTCTACATAGACCTTTCTAATGCTTTTGCTCTGAAACTCATTCAAATAAATGTTGATCTGTAGGTATATGTTTGACTATACAAAACTGGAAGCAGAATGACTCAGAAGCATTCAGAAGGAGGATGTCATCAACTGGTACAAAACATGTTTGCAACAATCATCTCCCAAGTGTTGGAGACTGACTTGGAATTCGTGTTGGGGGATGCGAAACAGACTTGAAAGATGCTGAAGCACGGCCAGATTCTGTACAAGTCATTGAAGACCTTGCTGCCTTTAAAATGCTCAGTTGTTGAAAATTTATAGATGGTTTCTGAATTTTCGATGGAAAATATAAATTCATATGATGAAGC
The DNA here is from genome assembly GCA_002564525.1 of Rosa multiflora. Lineage (NCBI taxonomy): Eukaryota > Viridiplantae > Streptophyta > Magnoliopsida > Rosales > Rosaceae > Rosa > Rosa multiflora. Next base: position 43,725 of record BDJD01002611.1, read on the forward strand.
AAGCAAAACATTAGAATTCTGCTCTCAGACTCTCAATTGAACTCAATAAAGCAAAAGGCAATGAATTTCCAATCCTCAAAATTCAAAAAAGTACGTAGTCTTATATGCTAAATAGCCTAAAAATATCAAATTACTGATATCATTTTCAATTATATATTTTATATATTTTCTGTATTCAGATAATCTCAAGCCACAATTGTGCACCATTTCAACATAATGACTTGTATTCTTATCCTCTTCACTTTCCAAGTCCTCATGTCCATGTAAATCACTCAATGAATTTCATCATTACTTGGAAATGGTTTTCAATGCACATAATCAGACTGTTTCAGTTAATCGTAATACATCAAAATTTAAGCATTAGACTAGTTAAAAGCATCCAACTTTGGCACTACATTTCCACCTCAAGAGTAACAATGCAATATGTCCGAAGAACAATAGAAAAAGTATGACCCAGAACTTCAGATTGCATCAACAACCAACATCCATTAACTTGAGATTCAAACAACCATATCAAATGAGGCTCAATCCCCATATGTGAACACTGTCCATGTTTATTGCGTTTTTTCATTAATAAAAAATAAAAAAACTAAACAAAGTTTCAGAAAAGAAAAATGAAAAATATAATTCATGTCCTTTTTTTTGCTAATACTATCATGTGATTAATGTTCGACCGCAGTCCCAGTGATTTTTCTTTCGGCCCTTAAATTTCATGTCTTCCCTTATAGGTGGATCAACTTTTATCAGCCGCGCTTTGACTTCTGTCCATTATTGTTAACTTGCTCTGTTCATTCTATTAGGACATAGCTCGAGATTGGGACTTGAGGTATGATTTTTGGACTTTCTTTTACATTGAATTCAAATCAGATTATACTCTCAAGCATTTTGAAGACTGATACAGATAGGAGCTGTGCCCATTATCTCTTCATATTAATATTGTTTTCCCCCTTTGCTTGACAGTGGCTTCACTCGATCGGGTTTTCAAGTTCAGCAGACCGAGTTTAGTTTCCTACTTATTTAATGGATGAAAATGGGTGAGGAGTTACTCTGTTAGATCGACTTGGTTATGTAGCAGCACTTCAGCAGGCAGAGCTTTTCTTACACATTCTATTAGATCGACTTGGTTTTGTGACAATGTCAACATTTCAGATTGCAGGTATATATTTGGTTTTTTTTTTGTTTTTTTTTTTAATTTTTTAATTTTTTGTAATTTTTTAAAATTTTTAATTTTGATTTTTTTTATTATGTTGTGATTTTGAGTACCGGTTTCCAATGGTTTCCAAGTTTGGGTTTAGTAGTGGCAGGGAAGATAATTCAAGACTTGTATCCTCCTCTGCCTCTTATCGAAGATAATTATAGACTTGTATCCTCCTCTGCCTCTTATTTCTTGATATCGATCATGAAACTTTCTCTTCGTGGCCTGAAGCTTTGCCTCAATTGCCGCTTCATCCAAACACGGCTTCGGCTTGATCGATATAGCTTCACCAACACAGGATGGGGGCTTGATCAATTTCGCCACTTTATCAACACATGGTTTCGGCTGGATCAGATGAGAACAGGGCTCGATCAGTTTCACTTCATCTGAACTGGGTGATCCTTGTACCATCAACATTTCGCTTCACGATCTTTATGCGTATTTTGAGCGATGGCTTTGAAGGCTGCTGCTCAGCCTTTTGTTCGGACCCAGTACTTTCAGATGCAGCACAAAACCCTAGATCAGAACTGCCGCCCAAACCTTGAATGGAATCGAGAATTCGAGTCCTTTGGACAGTGAACTCCTCCGGGAAATCAAAGGTAGAGACGGTGATGGCGTGGTCGAGAATATCGAAAATGGTGGAGTTGTTTGCAGTGGCAAAGAAATCCCTCCAGTACTTGAGCGACTCTGTTTTTTGGATCGCCGCCGCCATGGAAGATAACAGAAATCGAAGGTAACAAACAGTTTTTGGGAAACTTTCCTAAGACAAGACAAGAGCAGAGCAGGGATTTTGTTATCAGAAAGTGGAGATGGATTAAGAATAGAAGGGGGATTATATAAGGATTCCATCTATCCTTCTCTTGATCGGAATCCGGATAAAACTTGGGGCTGCCAACGGTAAAATTACTTGGGCACCAATTAATTAAAAAAAACACTAAAATTCAGATTTAAATTAAAACTTAGATATTTTATTTAAATTTGAATTTACAAAATAAACTTTCTTTTTAATTCACAAAATACTGAATTTTTTTGTTGTTGTCAAAACAAATTAATACTTAAATTGAATCTTTTTTATGTCTCATGAGACCTCTACCGTTTAGGGTACATTCTCCATTGAATGAAAAAATTCTAGCCAAACAAAAAGGAATCAATTAGAGCACTGAATTTATTTTTGGGGAAATGATAAAAAAAAAAAAAGAAAAAAAAAAGTCATTTACATGTGTAAAAATAACAAAAGCTGACACTAGCACCTCGATCTCCCCATCCAGTTACCCAAACCTGTCTGAACCCTTATCCATTCGCACTTGACCCTTACCAAAATCTCTCTCTCTCTCTCTCTCTCTCTCTCTCTCTCTCTCTCGCGTGGTGTAGATTGTGAGTGGTGGTGTTGTTGCGGTAAAGATTTTACGAGAATTGGTGGACTGATTTGTAGAACACAAAACATATATAGGGCACATAAGATTAAGAGGACAGAGTTTAAAGCCTAAATACTAGGACCGCGCTTTAACACAAACGTAGAACCACACGACATATCAACGACACATGCGCACTTTAACAAACTTCAAATAATGAATACAGTTAAGAGAAAATGAAATTTTGATTAATAACGATTAATAACATGAGTACAATATCATGAATTTAACAGCTGATCACAATATTTACATTTCAAACATATAATTATAAAAATTTATATGTTTTATTTGACATCAATTCTCTATCTAATAGAAAAAAAATGTAGCAAAAAGATGGATAAAGTGTTAAACTGTGAATGAAAGAGAAATGGAGCTCTCTTCCCTTTGCATGGAGTGGGAGAGAGTGAAATGTGTGAGTAATTATTTTATGGTTTCAGATTATCACATGGTATTGTCATATGGTGATTAAAGCTAATAATATAATTTGAATTTAGTGGGGACTATTACAGACGTATAACCCCCTTTAGAGCTGCCGACTTTTATACTCTTGTGCGGATTATAACCTAATAGTCTGCTATCTTTGTCTGAAACTTTAATATAATTGAGGCCAATCCCATATGATTGATAAAGATGAAGTACTGAATGAGTTATTTTTTGAAACATGGCTCCATCAAGTTTGTTTTCTTTTGTTGAAATTGTTTCACCATGAATTCTCTTCACCCAGATTCGTCTTCAGGAAATTTTTTCTCACCTGGATTCCACTCCTCACTCTGATTTCCCTCAAAGAGAATACTTCTCACCCAGATAAGCTTTGTGGAGATTTCTCCTCACCCATGTTCGCCTTGAGGAAATCTCTCCTCACACAAATTTACATTTAGAGAAATTACTTCTCACCCAAAATCGCTTTGAGGGTATTTCTCTCACCCAGAGTTGCCTTAAGGGTATCTCTTCTCACCCAGATTCGCTTTGAGGAGGTCTCTCCTCACACAGATTTGTATTTAGAGAACTACTTCTCAATTCTCACCCAGAACCGCCCAGATTTGCCTAGTGGGGATTTTGCTTCATCCAAATCTGTCTTCAGAGGTTTCACTTCGAGGTATTTTTTTCCAAACAGGTTGATTGCCTCTTTATTAGGTCATATCCTGATTAGAAACCGTTATTAAAAATTTACATCCTATAACCTCCATATTCCATAATGCATGATTCTTTGTGAATAACTGATTTTCTTTTTTTTCTTTCCATAAGATTTCCAAATATTTCTTCATTTTATCTGGAATATATTCCAAATGTCTAGTATATCAGGGATATTTGACAATATCAGAGAAATTTCGCAGAAACGGTGGAAGATAAGATATTTTCCGTCTATGATATCTAAAAAGGGAGATATCGGAAATATCGTAGACATTTCAATCCTTGCCCAGACCACCATGAGTACCATAGTCCGAAATCAGAGAATAATTTTTCGAAGTGTGAAAGTGGCTTTCCAAAACCAAAGAAAAGAGGTTAAACTTTTATTTGAATGATAATACACAAATGAATTAAGAGTTTTAATCTTCAGCAAAAAAAAATTAGGGCTTTAATCCATGGGGTTAAAGGGTGTAAATCAAAAAAAGAGTTGAGAATTTTGGTGTTGGCAACTCCAACACTCTGCATTTTTGTTTCTCTAGGCTGAATACAGTAGCACCACCATGGGTAAGTGGTTTTTACTTTTTTTGCTTGTGGCTTTATTTTAAGTAGCTTAAAATAAAGGGGTCGTGACTACTTACCAAATTTCAGCTTCAAAATTGTCTGCTTACTCCACTAAGAGCTTTTTAACCCCATTTACCCAATCTAACATCTATTGACAGTATTGCCCTCATTTTAATTAAAAAACTCTCCTCCCCCTCCACCGATTTCTCTCTCTCTCTCTCTCTCTCTCTCTCTAGCCTGACGGCCAGATGCCGAGCGATGACACCTCCACATCTTCTTCTCTAAGACTGGCGCCGGCAAGCACGTCCCAGGCGCAATCTTCGTCGACCTCGAGCCCACCGTCCGTCGAGCGTGTCTCTCTCAGGTTGGACTGTTGCAGTGTTTTCTTCTTTCGATGCGATTTCGATCGGTGCTCTGTTATCTTCTTCAGATTCAGATTCGACTACGTTCTCTTCACCGGTTTCGGATCGGGTTGTGGCTGCGTCGTCTTCTTCAACCACCGGTGGTTCCTCTTCTTCTTCAATTTGTGGTTGCGTGTTCACTTCTTCTGATACGGTTTGGGTCGTTACTGTGTCGGATTCGGTTTGGAATGAGTTTTCTTCTCTTGATTCGGGTCAGATCAGGGATGCGTCCTCCTCTTCTTCTTCCCTGAGTGGTTGCACGGTTGTTGCCTCCTGTTCTTCTTCCATCTGTGGTGGTGTCGTTGCGGCGGTCTCGTCTTCTGCCATTGATGGTTTGCAGGGGTTTAGGCAAAATGTATTTGGAGAGATGTTTTTTCTTTTTTTTCTTTTTTTTTTTGGAGAGACGACAATGCACTTGAAGGGATATATATATATATATATATATATATATTTTTTTTTTTTGGTTTGATAGAGGAATGAAGATTTGGCAGAAGACGAAAAGTTTGGCAGAAGGCTTATAAGGAAAGAAGAATGAAAAGTCAAGTTTTATTTAGTTATGCATGTCTATTGCGGGGCAATAATAAGATTATTGGAGGCAATAATAAGATTATTGGAGGCAATAATATGATTATTGGGAGGCAATAATATGAGTATTGGGGGGCAATAATATGCATATAAATTGATCAATTGTGTCTATAGTGTATTCATTTTGGTTTTGGGAGTTTATGCAATTCATTGGAGGGCAATAATATGATTATTGGGAGGCAATAATATGATTATTGGGGGTCAATAATATGATTACTGGGGGGCAATAATATGGTTATTGGGTATTATTAGGGAGCAATAAATTCAGACGCCGGAATCCGGTCACTAGTCCGATAACCGGATTCCGGTGACCGGTCGTGAGGATTCCGGTCATCGGTTGCCGATTCCAGTCGCCGGAGTCTTGTCACCAGTCGCAGGAGTCCGCCACCGGAGTCAAGCAAGGTCTCCAATGACTTATTTCTCTAAGTGACCAAAAAGGAGAGGGCAAAATTGTCCCAAAAATAAATAAAAATGAATTAAAAAAATACTTAATTGGGTATTAGGGAAATAATCTCTTAGAGTGTTTGGGTAAGTGGACAATTTTTAAGTTAAAATTAGGTAAATGATCATTTCTCCTCAAATGGGTTACGAAAAAAAGAAGTTAAAAAAGTAAAAAAAAATAAGGTTATAGTTTTACACGGTATCATTATGAGGCCAATTAATTTCTTCATTTCTGCATGAATAAAATATTTTTTTATATTTTTTTTATCATATATAGCCGGTAACCATAAAGAACTCCCTCTAGTCTAAAAAGGCATCATTTCAACAGTATTGTACACTGCCAGTCTTACAGCATTGCTTGTCCCCCTGTTTGAAACAGTATTGAATCTCCTAATCCATTTGTATTTGTCATTTTCTTCTGTTTCCATTTCTCATGCTTGTAGCACAGAGACTCATCAGATTTATTTTTTTTTCTTTTACAATCTCTCTCGAATACTTCAATATTATGTAGAACATTATTGAAAAAAGAATAAAACAAAACCGAAACGAAAAGTACGTACGTCTCTTTAAAATACTACATTACATCCAAACAGAACTTGACGCAAACTGGTGAGGAAGATGTTAAGCAATATAGGCCAACTTTAGTCAAAACCAACATCAAACCATTTTCCCCCTTCTTGAAGAATTCAAGTTTCATCAGTGAAAGCGTACAGAGGAGAGTAAGCTGATCATGTCTACATGAATTTGCACTATTCAAAGAAAGTTCAAGTAACCTTTATACACACGTACTTCCTCGACGCTCCCTATCTATATCAAATGGAATACCTTGAACCTGCAGACAGCATGAAGAAAAGACATATATTTTCAACCTGGCATGTGAAAGTCTTTAAGATAATTGCCAGAAAGATCACTAAAACATAATCCATATTTACAGACGAAGGTAAAAGTCAAAAAATTTCGTGAGGAAAAATATATGAACAGGCAAAGGGGTGTCCTTTAGAATTTCTCACAGCGATATCTTCATCATATACACTGAACATTAATTTTGTACTTAGAGCAACGAGAGTAAATTAAGAAAGTCAGTAAAGAACAACTCTTTCTAATTTCCCTGAGCCTGCTATTTTAGATGGACTAGAGATACACATTTTATTCAGAAAAATCCAATGCCATTGGTTATTTAGATCTACACACCAGGCAGTTGTTGCAATCAATGCATTGGTTAATGGACACTAGAATCGATGGCTAGTGATATTAATGGTGTAAGCCTACTGATAGCTTACAGACTATAATCAATATGACAGCTTATAGACTATAATCAATATGAGAAGCTTTATATGCTTTTCCTATCAAACTAAAAACAGAGAGGCAATTCAGTTTATTGTAAAACTACTTCAATAATATCGGTTATGCAAGTAAGATTATAGTGTCATTTGGAAATAACTTGGGGAGTCCACTAATAATTAGGCAAAATATCAAAACTAGAGTGATCAAGACTCACCTAACTGTAAAAGATGAAGGCAAGAGAGCTCCAGAAAGTAATTACTGCAGAAATTCAAATTAGAGAAGAGGAGACATTGCCCATTCATTATCTGCAACTCATTTCCAGCCATGGGATCAGAAAGTCCTTAATTCTGGTCTTTCAGAGTGGCCAGTGGTGGATCCCCTATATTTCTGCTAGTCCTACAATTCTTCAAGCGTGCAAGTTCCGCTACCAGTGCCACTGGTTTTCCGGAATGCCACTTTTCCCTGCAACCGGAATGTCAAAACCATTCAATATATCCTCATAAGGAGACATCCTACTGCTTGATTGAGTGGTCGTTTGGTTCAGCTCTTGCACATCTTGCTCATATATCAGACGGACTCCACACTCCTTCACCTTCAGACCCGGCCCTCTGATTTTAAATAAGAACTCAAGCCGTCTGCAACTGTTATGCCACCACTCAGTACCAAAGTATTTATCACGAGATATATAGAATAGCCACAGGTGATCTGACTTAACCTGGCAAAATTCTTCACTAAAGCGAAATGCAGGCTGTCTGCCATATACTTCCAATTCTCTTCCATCGAGCTTCAGGCAACATACAAGATGATGTGTTGCATTAAAAGTCTTGAATTCATCAATAGAAAGCTTACCCCGTTGGTGCTTATGGAGTACAAAAACAGCACACAAAGCAAATCCCAAAAATCGCCTGTTATTCCAATGTGCAGGTAGAGATACACCTAAGGAACGCCCATCAGTCCGATGGCTGAACCACTCAGGAATATTACTTCCAGGAATTACAATTTGAAAAGTTTCCCTGTTATTAGAGATTCCCTGTGCAAGAAGAGATAGGTTGTTAGTTGATTAATTTCTATAAGTATATGAGCACAAACGCGCATACACACTGAGAGAGGGATCGAGTACCTGATACATGAATGTCTTCAGCATTTCAAATGCTACGTTATTGCATCCTTGATTGCCATTTAGATTGAAGCAATTGATGAAATTGAAATATGATTTGTTTAGTCTGTTCAAATTTGATGCATTAAACAAGTACTTCAGTGAAGTACAACCATCTGCCCTTAAATCAAGTATACCATTGGATGGAAGGTCTGACAACTCTTGAAGTCTCTTGCAATTCTCCAAGTTAAAGTTCTCAAGCTTAGAAAGCAATCCAATGCCTGAAGGAAGGCGAACAAAATTGTTTCCACTTAGATTCAAGGTCACCAAAGAGGGAAAGTAACCAAATTCATTGGCAAATGCTCCGTCACCAAGATTGCAATTACTCAGGTTCAAATATGTTAAATTACACAGACCAGATATAGGCAAGCGAAAACTCGTTGGCTCTGTATTCACTTTTTGCACCCATCCAGAAGGCAAGATTGAGCTTCCCACATATTTTATGCGATCATGGGTAGATGACATTTCTATTGCAGACCCACTATTCACATCAGTTTCCTCAAAGCAGCCCATCACCCCCACATTTACCTGAGGTTTGCCGAGGTTCAAGCATCCAGAAAGATTAAGATCTTCAATAGACTTCAATTTATTGATGGTGCTTGGAAGACAAACAAGATTTCTGCAGTTGCTTAGATTCAATGACACAAGGCCAGTCAGCCGTTCAATTGAAACAGGCAGTTCCTCAATGGCAGTCTCATCAAGACAAAGCACCAACAAACGTTCCATATTTCCAACAAACTCGGGAATCTTCTTAACTTTTGAGCAGTTAGAAAGAACTAATGTTTCAAGAGATTCCATTTCAATTATACTTGGCAGACTTTCGAGGCTTTTGCAGTCTTTAAGATTCACGAAGATAAGCTTTTTGAGCAATGCAAGGGATTGATGGATTCTTACCAAATTCTCACATCCTTCAAGATCTAAGCTCTCAAGATTCTGAACGCCTGCGAGGTCTGGGGTCTCCACAATGTTTTGAGAACGGCAAAGTTTGATGAACTTCAGCTTGTCAAAATTCTGCTCATAAAATCGAAATAGTGAGCTACCACACAAAACAGACAATTTGCTTCATAAAGATAAACAAGTAGACTATATATTAACTAATAGCCATACCTTTGTTCCCTTCCAAAGCTGTTCAATGTTGCTGTGGCACAAGTTAAGTTCAATAAGCTCATCTGCTTCAAAATTTTGTGGGAGAGATCTTAAGGGATACCCAGTCCATTCGAGGAGTCTCAAGGAATTAGAAAGACAAGTGAGGCCTTCGGGAAGCAGGTCCACATTACAAATATGAAGAAGACTAAGTTGAGACAAATTTGAAAAGGCTTCTGGCTTCCAATGAGCCACTTGTAATTTAGTCAACTCCATTACCATGCCTTGGATTGAATCTGTTCCCTGATAATGAAAAACAAGAATAATAACTTAAGTCCAGAACACTGAATACCAAGACCTAAGCAAATTACAAGTAAATCTGCCTTGTTTTTTTTTTCCTACACAATAATTGAAGTGCAGAACACAAATAATAATATGCTCATATTTTTTTCATTATCAAACTCTTACCTTATTTCTCTTAAGCACATTGTTGATGTCTTCATGAGACCATAATCTACTACGTTTGCCTGCCTCTTTAGGAGACTGTTCACGAACAATTTCCCAGCCTGTTTCTTGTAGCAAATCATGCATCGACAGTTCGTTATTGGAGATAGTTATGAGAGATCTATCAGCTAGGACACTTAAACCAATGACAGGGTTTAGCTCGCAATAGTCCAGTATTTGTGTCACACGATCCTTATCCTTCCCCTTGTAAAAGCAAGCAATATGTAGGAAGATTTCTTTGTCTTTTTCTTCCAGTCCATCAAAACTAATCCGAAGCACCTCAATAATTCGTTTATGTGGCGTGTTCTTTAGCCTATCGATTGCACTTACCCATTCATCAGTGCTTCTACCAAATAGAAAAGAACCTAAAACCACAAGAGCCAATGGAAGCCCCTGAGCATACCCTAAAATATGGTAGCACAGATGCAAATAATCATCTGGTGGGGGACATTTCTTAAAAGCCTTCAAACTCAAAAGTTGAAGTGCTTCATCAGAGTTTAACCCGTTAGCCTCGTATGTAGCATCAACATCATGTGCCTTTAGCAACTGAATATCTGTGGTGGTTATGATAATTCTACTCCCTGGACCAAAACAATTGTGACTTCCAGCCAATTTCTCTAATTGTGTCAACTGATCCACATCATCAATAACAACAAGCACCTTTATTCTACACAACCGCCTTTCTATCATAGCAGCTCCTGTGTATTCATCGTCTATATTTTCAATTTTTGCCAGCAGGATTCTGGAAAGAAGTTTTTCTTGTAGAGAAACTAGGCCATTGTTTTTAGACATTTCTCTAACATTGGAAAGAAAGCAGCTTCGGTCAAAATCCTGGCAAATTTCATCGTAGATAGCTCGGGCAACTGTTGTCTTACCTATGCCCCGCATGCCATGGATCCCTATAAAACGCACCCCACAAAGCTGTGGACATATGTAATTGCTTAATAGATCATCAATGCGGGAATCCATTCCTATGAAGCCCTTGTCAACACTTGAAGATGTATACACGGACTTCTTTAGTATATGATTAACAATTTCCTCAATTAGTTCTCTTACGAATCTGAGAAAATTTAGATAAAAATTCTGAGTTAGAAACTCAGTAATGTAACATAACCTGAAAAGAAAAACAATATTAGCTAATCCAGTCTCAAATTGACTGGATTTTCATTACACTCCATTTGTGTCCATCCCTCAATCAGAAAAATCAAAATGCTAATCCAAATCCAATTTAAATCATAAAGAATAGTACTTCATTTAAAAAAGAAGAGATTATCCTGCTCTCAAAAGGATGGGATTGAATATCTATATCTACTTTAGCAAGGAAACATATTATGGAGAAAGGAGGCTTACGGATAATTCTTGGAATCCCAGCCAGAAAGATTGGCGACCTCTGTCAAAGCAGCTGTCCAGGCATTTAGTCTGTCCACATTCTTCCCATAAACTTCTTCATGTTCCCTTACTTTCACTTCTACTTGGGGTTTCCTTTTGAGCTCAAAACTTCCCCTTTGGTGCCGCACTTCAGAAGGATTCACGCCGTAGAAGACGGGCAGGACTCGTTGGCCCAGCTCTTTCATGCATTGAATAATCTTGACAAGTTCATCCAAGCACCATGACGAACGAGCATATCTCCATGAGAGAATCACAATCGCACATCTAGACTCCTCAATTGCAGCTAAAAGTTCAGGCCTAATGTATTTTCCTTTCTCAAGCTCTCGGTCATCCATAAAGGTGAGAATTCCTTTCCGATTTAGTGCATGATACAGATGACCGGTAATATTATCGCGGGTATCTGCCCCCCTGAAACTCAGAAAGACATCGTATTTCCATTGACGACGAGAAGAGGTTGACGCCATCTCCTAGTCGGAATTGAATCAGAGCCCCCTGTTGTTGACGGAAATACTTCGTTTCTAGTCAATGCCCGGACTTGATTCCACTCTCCAGCTACAAGGGTCCTCACATTCTACTTTATTCTATACCTTCTTCACAATTTTCAACTTTCCATCTCATTTGGACCCAACCCTTTTGCCTTTTTAAGTCATGGATGGGTTGGCAGTGGGTTTACTGTCTGAAAGCTTGTCATGGTTTTTGCATCGATCTTTGAAATACAATCATGTCTTTCAAGTTTCAACAATGTAAATGCCAGTCCCTTATTTTTACTTTCTATTTCCTATGCTTCCAGTAAGGACTCGTCTTAGCTACACTCTACCTTCAACATTGCATTTGGTTTCTCATCTCAGAATCTCCTTCCATACATTCAATAATTATTTAAAAAAAAAAAATGAAAGAGAGTACATGCATATGCTCTAATCAAAAGATTTTCTACCAGCACCTGTGACAGACCATGTTTCATGGAAGTCATATAAGCATCAAGAGTTACTAGACTAAAGAACCCAAGGAAAGTCTTCAAGTAATGCTGTGTGTATCTATTTTTGGACCCTTGACTTTTGAATCTATTTAAAATTAATTTCCTCTTCCAATCTATGTAGATNCAATCTATGTAGATAAGAATAGAAATGAGTAAAATCATGTCTATTCACTTAGAATTCAACCAAGTACTGGGGCAACAATATTTCATATTTGTGTATTACATAATTAGCAAGAAGAACATACTCGAAAACCAACCTCAAACCTAGTTAATTTGAGCCGTCAACTCTCTCTCTAAAAACCTAGGGTTAGGGTTTCGGTTCATTGCTTCTCCTTGTCAACAAAATGTCTTCTGTTGATGCAATGGCTGCTAGACTAGCCTCCTCTCTTGCTATCGCTAAAGGCAAGAGGCAGATTGATTTGCGACCTATGTACGCAGGGTAAGGGTTTGCGACAGGCAAACGTATTCTTGGTGGGCAAGCTCCTCACCGCTCGGGATTTCAAGGTCAGGTCTTTCATGAAGATGTTTCGCAACGCCTAGAGGGTAAATGGGTCGTTGCAGGTGGAGGAAGCAGAAGGACAGAGGGTGTTATTCACGATGTCGGATCCGTTTGATTGAGTTCGGATATGGCGGGGTGCCCCATGGGGCCGGGTATAATCACGCGCTTGTGGCTCTAGCTTTGTATGATGGTATCATGCCGGTGGAGAAAGTGCCCCTAACCATGACATCATATTGGATAACTCTTCAGGGAATACCACCTGCGTTTCGGTCTGAACATGTCATGACCATGATCGGCTACACGCTGGGGGATTTTCAGGAAATTGATAAGAATGCTAAGAAGACTGGGAAACTCCGGATTAGGGTTGAGATACCTTGAATAAACCATTGCCTTTCAAGCGGTGGTACTTGGTGGAAGATGTGGTCGAGTTTCGCTGTCAATTTCGTTATGACAAGCTTTTCGGAAGATGCTCTGTATGTGGATTAGTCACACATGTGGGTTTGCCATGCTCTGGACCGGCGCTGGATGAAGATGATGATGAAGCTGAGAGAATTGTTTTGGGGTCCCAGACCACGGTGTCAGAGATGAACGGTGGGGGCTCGCCAGGAGTTTGGGCGGGCTCAACATCGGGGCATGCTAGTGGTAGTGGGCTCACTATTGGTGTAAGAGCTAGGGTTACCACCCCGTGTCCACCGTTGGTATTTCGGACTCCAGATCCTGGTCTGAGTGGGGAAGCATGTTTGAATGCTTTGTTTCCAAAGCAGAAGCGACATGTTGTGGTGCGTGAACTTCAGGGGACATCGGAAACTCCAGAACGTATCAGTGGCAAGCGTCGAGACAGAGACGACAGCCTGACTATCTCCCCTAAGAAACTGAAATTGAGTTTGGCCGTAGGTAAGAGAAATCTCATTCTTGATTCTGAAAAGCTTGGCCTGGACCCTATACAGGAGGAGACTCATTCTGGGAGTATGAAGCGGAAGCGAGGACGACCTTCTGGCAGTAGAAATAAGTCATCGTCTAGTGGCAAGCAGCAGACCTCAAAGCAAGGTGAGGGTAAGGAGAAGAATAAGTCTCCAACAATGAAGCAGTCTGTGGGGAACACTCCAACCCGAAAGGGAAGGAGTTGGCTCTTTTTTAGTTTTCTCTTACTTGGGGTAAAGCTTATGTGAGAGTGTATGGATTTCTATGAGTCTTCTATGACGTTTCTAGTTTCTTGCTTGTACCACAATTGCGTGCTTGGCAAGGAAGGGCTAGTTGAATGATTTCATTTCCGTAGAGGGCGAGGTTTATACATTCTTAGATAGGCTTGTTTAAAAGCGAGCGTCTCAGAGATTTTAATGATCTACTCTAGCTTCTATAGTTTAGTTCGGATTTTCTTGCCGAGTTTTGCTTTTGTAAGTTATGGTAGACTCTAGCCTATTGGCTGTTGATCTAATGAATTCAACTTCTATTTCAAAAAAAAAAAAAAAAATTATTTCATATTTGTGTTGGAGTATCACCCTTGTATTCAGTGACCCTCAAAGAGTCAAAGAGAACACATGCGTCCATAAGATGCATGGATAAGCAAGTTTTCAGGATTTACATGCATGATATGTAAAAGTTTAGGCAGACTCCACCGGTTGATGCATTTATTTGCGCCTTCAAGAACACAACAGTCTACAAAACAGGTAGCTATGACAACCCCGCATAATGTCAAGCGAAGCAACAGTTTGGCATGCTTCCTGAACTGGACCATCGATCCATCCATTATTCGGTATAGCTTCAGAAACTAGGAGTAATACGATACTACAGAGTGGCCGCATCAAGGGGTCCAACCAAATTGAGCATTGTTGCAGCAGAACTATCATCTTTCATTGCGATAAATATGAAACCTGATGAAGGTATCTCTACAACATTGCAAATGATATGTTATAGCTTCCTTGATCATCTTTTAATTTAAATCTATTGATGAAATTGAAATATGATTTCTCCAAACTGCTGAAATTACATGCATGCATCAAGTGATCAAGTTTCCAGTTGTACTTGCATCGTTTCCCTCTGAACAATACTTTTGATGTCAATTGTTTCATTCCTGAAAACAACAAAGCGGCAAAAAAAAATGCTCATCGTTTCCCTCAGAACAATACTTCTGGCAGACCCACTGGATTTCATTTTAGTTTTACTCGTTCACTCCACTCAATACTCTGTTTTGCTTTTAGCCAACAGTAAATAACAGTATACATGCAAAGTAAACAATCTACTCTTTAGATTCAAGTTTGTTCAAATATCGATTATTTGAAAAGTGAATTTTAACAGAAATGGTTAATATTCTTGGTCATAATTTATGCCAGCAGGTAGGGATTTGAGAAATATCCCCTTTGGTTATGATGTCGCTACCTAGAACAGTTTCCTTTTCACACCTGAATATTATTAGTAGCTAGTGAGGGAGGGAGGGAGGGGGGGGGGGGTTATGTCCAATTGAAAGATTCTCTCAAACTTATCCAGACAAGACCATGTTGCACGCAACTAATGACTAAATCAAAACTTGAAGCAGATTGATAAAGAATAAGGAACTGGTAAAAATCTTTAGGTAGTAGCTTCCACAAGTTGTGCCCTAATATCAATCGAAATAATTCAAAAAAGGTACTCTTTACTTCCAAAGAATTCGAAAATTGAGCTATATATGCTTATTAGATCCAAGTTTGACAACAGGCTTTCTCTCCTATTACCTTCTTAATGGCGTGTCTAAACACTGTCAATCCCATGAAAACAAAAAAGGCTGACCCTATTCTAACCAAATATGCAGCCCGCCAATTTGAGTTTTTTCCCCACCTCCATATGATCAAACATAAAACAGTACAAACTTCTAAACGCATGGCTCTGAAACAAATTTGGAACAAAATCTAAGAGTCATGACCAATAGAGCAGTTTAAGCTAATTACAGATTTCCATTGGCGACCTAATATGATATGAGATATAGAGATGAAGAAAACGAGTAACAGGCTTCCCTATACCACTTAACAGGAAAACTGCTCACCGACCTCCAAAGCTTTACTATTGTAATAATAAGACCCCTGACTGAACCATTAAAGTTAAAAGAAGTATCCTTATACCGTTTTATCCCTACTCCAATTACATAGATTTACATAATAATATACGTATAGCATCACTCAACAACTAGCTGTGATCAAATAGATTTACATGCCATCAAATTCAGCCTATATGATCTCAAACCCCCCATATGCTATAAAGTAAAAGATCGGAACAAAACTCCTAGTTCACTTGCAAATGAAACTGCACATAGTGGACTGAAATTTCATCCAACATCCAATTATAATTAAACCAACTACAAAACTAACCATATTTGTGTTGGAGTAACTATTTCAGTGCCGGCCCTGGCTATAGGCCAAATAGGCCTATGCCTATGGCCCCCGATGATCATGGGCCTCAAATTTTTTTTACCCTTCTTCATGTCTATGTAGAAAATTAAAGGGGAAAAAAATAATAGCTTGCTTTTGCTTGAAAGTAATCCGGCCTTCACAAATTGTTTTCAATTATGGAATTGGAAAACCTATGAAGATTGGAGGACTTATTTTCAATTTTTCATTCTCTTTGAAGCTTGTTGAAGAATTTAATTTTTTTTTTTTTGTCAGCATCAATTCTTCGGGATAGAGGGTGGGACGGGCGGTGGGTTCTCAGAGTGTGGCAAATCCCTCTCCTTCAGGATAGAGGGTGGGACTTGTTCCCTACATCGTTTGCCTCCGAGGAGCTAATATCGCCTAATCTCTTATTCAATTAAAAAAAAAAGTTATAAAAAAAAAAGCCAACAATGCAGCAGAGTAAATTAAGAAAGCCAATACAGAAAAATTCTTTCTATTATCGCTGAGCCTGCTATTTTAGATGGACCAGAGATAGACATTTTATTCAAAAAAAATCCAATGCCATTGGTTTTTTAGATCCACGCACCAGGCAGACAGTGCAATCAATGCATTCTTATGGATTATAGAATCGATAGCTAACCGCTAATGGCAACATAAGATGGCACACTTCTGTACCAGCAAATTCCAAAAAAATGTGTTCAATGGTAAAAGGATGGACTTCCAAAGAAAATTTAGCATCCATACATTTTGTTGGCTTACTGTAATAAAAAGGCCTGGTCATCATTTTCATGGGGAGCCACATAATTTCATACAAATTGCTAAGAATGCAATGCAAGGTTACTTAAAATTATTTGTAACAGCACACCATTCTACATGAGTACACGGTATAAAAGTATAATATTAATGGTGCAAGCCTACAAGCATACTGATAGCTTTTATAGACTATAATCAATCAATCGGAGTAGGCTGGAATGAACCAAAACATTTGTAGACTAAAGGAGCCCCACTGACGTGGCCAGTTAACATCCTCACGAATTGGTTACTTTTTGTTGACTAGTAAGGGTCTGTTAAGGATAGTACTTGGCTAACCAGGTGTGGTTAGCACCTCCTGACCAAGCTTTGGGTATTCCCTAAGTGTCTTACACGTGTCCCTCTTTCTTTCTCTTTTTCAACCTTTATCTATTGTCCATTATTACCAAGCCTACAATATAAAATCCTAAAGCATAGATCTAGCCTTCAACATGCCATATTTCACCTAACGACATCCTGGCTAAACGGTTACTCTCGAGGCAGAATCACTGCTGTTCTAGGCTTTTTGGATCGTCAATCTTAGCTTGAAACTAATAAACAGATAGATTGTAGTATTCAAGATTTAAACAAATATTTTCAGATTGCATATTGGGCTTCACATAGAACTTATTTATCAAATATGAATACAGAAATTCAGAACCTCATTATCAGGTAAACAGCTAAGAAGCTGTTTAGCTATCCATAAGAATGATTACAATTATTTACTTGTATGAAAGCACACTTCATACTACGATAGGAAGAAAAGAGCACACTGCTATTCTGGCTTTCTTAGAGAATTTGATTCTTCTCTATTTTCTTTTTTAGGAATTTTTCGAATATCTAACTGATCTCTAAATTTTCGAATATCTTCTAAGGGAAGCTAAATCTCCTTATATAGGGAGCGGAATTCAAATTACAATTGAAAACAACCAAATGTACAGAACGACTCCGTGATTTCCTACTTTCCTGAGTGCTCCTGCTGGTGGAGGTCGGACGGGGAAAAGCAGATTCCTTTAGGTGAAATGTTTTTCACCTGTCTTTTTGAAAAACAAAAGTATCTTTTGGGAAAAGTCCAAAAGTACTTTCAGTACTTTCTACACCTGCTGCTTCACATGTTCTCGTGTGTTTCTGAGTTATGACCAAGGACAAATGAGTCGTTATCTGCCTGGGCCATACGAGCAGTTGTTGCATTGTCTTCGACATCTGTATCAACATACATTTTGTAGTGGTTGTCAGTTTCAAGTCGTTCTACCCACTGTAAGCATGCCAGTGTCGAATCTATCTCTTTTCTGGTAAGAGATTGGTACAGGTCACTACTGACTACGTCAGGATGATCGTAAGCAGTGATAATAGTTTTTTCTCCTGCTGCCAGGAAGGTATTGTTGATATCTTCAGAGATGATCTTCTTGATGTATTCTAGAGTCATGGCTTTCATCCATGGAATGCTTGAGTTTGGCTGGCCATTGTACCCTACACAGGCTGGTTGAAGATATTTCCTTTGAATAATTCTTACATAATGATATGGAGTACCTTTTGGATCCATTCTGGAGGAGTGGATCTGAACTTCAGACGAAGCATGCAATCATTTTTTCTAATATTCTTGACTGTGTTGACAATGATAGGGGGCAAGCCTTTGAGATCATCATTTGTTTTAGTCCACAGATTATGGACAAAACCATTTTCAACAAGCCAGAGCATGTGTTCTTGAGGATGTTCACTCTGAACATTGACTAAGTATCTTCCAACATATGGTCCTGCAATAATAAAGAGAGTTGGACGAACTCGGTCTTCAGAATTATGACTTCCTATCAGACTATGGAATTCATGCCAGTCTGATTCATTGAGTGCCATGATAGGGACCCTAGCACTTTCTGGATCTTTGAGAAAGTGAATTTTTTCTTTTCTAACAGCACTCTGCTGTGTATGAATTTCTTCAAACTGTGGCCTAACATTTTCATAGAGTTCTTCAGCTAGTGCAAAGAGAGGTGGGAACATCAGACCACTGCTTCTTTCTTGAAAGGCAAACAAAAGGTTATCCAGGATTGCCTTCTGGTGATAAGCTAGTCTTCTGCCAGTTCTGAACACAGGAGCATTAAAAGTTCTTAATTCATAATTAAAAACATTTATAACTCCAGTTGGAGTTAGTCTGCTTTTTGGCAAAGCAGCAGCGGTCAACGGTCTTGATGAGCCTTTACCGTCTGCCGTTTGAGACGGGTTAGCCAATCCGTTACCCTGGGATTGATCAGTTGTAGCTAGTCCTTTCGGACCTAGCAAGAATCTTTTGAGGATTTTTTCTCTAGGATCCTCAGCAAGTTCATGTTCTTTCCCAGGTCTTCTGCTTCTGGGATTACGACCTTCGCCGTCATCTTTTTGGCTGAACATTGCCAATTCTCTGGTTAATGCGTCTGGAAGATAATTTTTGTTTCCTGCAATTAATTCAACATTATAATCATATTGGTTAATAAATAATTGCCAGTTTGCTAATCTTCCTCTATCAGCATCTTTATCAAGTTTAAAATTTTTGAAATTCTTTACTCTAGCACAATCGGTGCGGACAGTAAAGGATTTTCCAAGAAAAGCTGGAGAATTTAAAATTGTTTTCTTGACAGCCAAAATTTCTTTTTCCCCTGTGGGATAATTCAGTTCTGCAGGGCTGAACTTGCCACTACAAAATTTGCAAATCTTTTCAATGTTAGTTCCAGGCGTTTTTGCCAGGACTACACCGGACCAATAATTATCACTCGCATCTGTCTAGAGGATAATTTCATCATTCTCTTCTGGTTGTTGCAGAGGAGGGAGGTTTTTGCAGAGATTTTTTATCTGCTTCACAATTTTTTCATCATCTTCTGTGAAGTTCCATTTTCTTTTGGAATTTGTCTTAGGAGATAACATTGCTGTTAGCCCTAAGATTTTGGGAATGAAATCTCTCCCATAATTTATGACACCAAGGAATCTTTCTTGACTCTTAGCATCAGGAATTCTATCTGGGAATTTCCAGATCTTCTCAAGGATATGAGGTTGAAGTTTTATCACTCCATTTTTGATATTTATTCATAGGAAATAAAATTCATCGAGGATAAAGAAGATTTTCTTTTCACCTAGGATGATTCCATGCTGAACTATCAGCTTTACAACCTCGTGGAGGTGATTTGTCTTAGGAGATAACATTGCTGTTAGCCCTAAGATTTTGGGAATGAAATCTCTCCCATAATTTATGACACCAAGGAATCTTTCTAGACTCTTAGCATCAGGAATTCTATCTGGGAATTTCCAGATCTTCTCAAGGATATGAGGTTGAAGTTTTATCACTCCATTTTTGATATTTATTCCTAGGAAATCAACTTCATCGAGGATAAAGAAGATTTTCTTTTCTCCTAGGATAATTCCATGCTGAACTATCAGCTTTACTACCTCATGGAGGTGTTTCATGTGTTCTTCTCTGTTTTTGGAGAAACGACGGAGAACTCCGCGACATGCTTGAAGATGTTGTCCATCTTTCTTTGGAAGATTGAAAGAGCTTGCTTTAGACCAAAAGGCATTACAAGCCATTCGTAATGACCTTGTGGCGTTCCAAATGCAGTGAGAGGAACACTCTCAGGATGCATCTTGACTTGCCAAAAACCCGATTTTGCATCGAATTTTGAAAAGACTTTGGCTCCTCTGAGCTGGTTGATCAGTACTCTTACTTGAGCAATTTGATCACCGTCTTTGACAGTCTTCTTGTTGACATCTCTGTAGTCAATCACCATTCTAGCTTTTCCTCTAAGAGTTTCTGCATGATTTCTCACGTAGAATGCTGGAGCATGATGAGGGCTAGTGGAAGGTTGAATTAATCTCTTGTTCAGAAGATCTTCAATATCTTTTCTGAATTCCTTTTGATCTTCCTCTTTGTAATGATGAATGGTTTTAACATGACAGATGACATTCATATCATGTAATTTTAATTCACAGACCACTGGGTCTTTTTCCCAAAACTTCTGAGGATCTACGTCGATATTCTGTTCGAGTAGTTTCTTGATTTTTTCAAGAGTGGGAATTTTCTGAGACTCAAGCTTATTCTGAAAATGCTTGAGGTTATGCTCATGGATGAAACTAGCTTCTTCATGTTCACTAGTTTCTTCTTCTTCTTCTTCAGAAGATTCTTCAAAAAGTAATTCTTCTTGTTACTTGATTTGGAGTATAGGCTCGAATTTGGGTTTGTAGGGGGTAAGATCACCACTATTCTGTTGCTATCTCTGATACTGAGTAGTAAAACCAGGACCTACTACACTTTTTTCTTGTGTAAGTCGATCTGCCCATAAAACCCGTTCTCTTTTTCTGAAGCCTATCGCTTCTTCATCCTGAATGAATCTCTGTTGGAGAATAAAATCATTTCCCAACAGGAAATTTGATCCTTGGCCTTCAGATTGCCAAACAGTATGGATGATAAATGTTCCTCCACCAATGGTGATATGAACATTTTTTGCTACTTTGTTCATGGTAAGGTGACTTCCATTAAAGGTGACACCAGTAGCAGTTCTTTTCTTATCTTCTTTCCAGAGTTCATCTGGAATTGCAAATCTCTTTGCAACAGTAAATCCTGATCCATTATCTACAAAGGCATGTAGATGATATTTTTTATGGTCAGGGAATTTTAGCCCAATCTCTATGTAGTTGCTGTATCTACTAGTAGAGACGACTTTCGATTGTTGAAGCTCATTTTCTTGAGCTTGTTCCTTTGGAATGAATGGTTTACATTCTTCTGGAACAATTTCTGGTGGTTCAACCAGTTCGATATCTTCATCGATTTTTTCTTCATCGATGGTTTCTTCCTTTATTTTTGAGGAAGATGGTTCCATAATTTCTTGGAACAAGGCTTCTACCTTTTTCTCTTTTTGTTCAGAGACATATTCTTCATATTCTTGTTCTACCAATTTGCTGACAAGGCCATTCTTGGTTTTTCTTCTTGCTTCAGCTATGAAGCATTCTTTGTGATAGGTCTTTTTTGACTCTTCACAAAACATAGGGAGACCATTCTTTTCATGACATAAGCAGTAGTCACAAACGAATGTGATAAGAAGACATTAAAGATTCTGTCTTGCTTTCTTCCCAATTTTTGATTATTAGGACATTCATCTGTCTTGATTCGAGGTACTCTACTTCAGAATCTGACTCAGATTCAGATGAATCTTCTTCTTCAGACCAGGCAGAAAAAACAGACCTGTCGTCTTCTTCATCATCAGAATAGACTATTTCATAGCCTTTCATGTTTGCTGATTCTACTATATGCTCATATTCTTCGAAGAGAGCTTTAGTAGATCTTTTACCCTTTTCCGGGCATTCATTGGCATAGTGCCCTTCAGCTTTACATAACCAACATCTACAAGCTTTCTTGCTTGGTTGTTTATGCTGATTATTCTTCTTTTTTTGAAGAATTTCTTTTTAGGATTTTCATCCTGCTGTTTCTTGTAATTGGAACTTTTCTTGAATTTCCAATCCTTTTTCTGATTACTCTTTTTGAAATTTTTAGAGTAATATTTTTCTTTCTTTTTTCTGTGGAACTTGAATTCCTGACATCCCCAGTTAGTTGGTATATCAAGTATTCCATAACAGAAATTCTCAACTCCTTTGAGTTGTTTCTTGGCCATCTTGACTCTAAGATTGGCTTTGCATTGCTCTTTTAGTAATTGTCGGATCCTGTCGGCAATCCCTCTAACTGAAAATCTTTCAATTGGTTTTTCAACTATGCTTTCTCTCACAGCTGTTCTCCATGGTTCAGGGAGTTTTCTGTGCAACAGATTAACTAGATCAGTATTCTCTAGTTCACCGATTGTACAGTAATATTCTTGAAATTCATTTAAGTATTCTTCGAAATATCTCATGTCACAGATTTTGAGAGCATAGATATTTGACTTTGCTGTTTCTTTGACTTTTTTCACTCAAATTTGAGAGATCTCCACAGAACTGATCGTACAGAGGTACTGCAAAATCATAACGAGATTTTGAATTTTTGATTTCTTCCAGCCAGTCTTTCCTTCTGGCATTCTCTTTGAAAGAGAAATAATACTTTTTTGCTACTCCAATGAGAGTAGTTTCATAGTACACCTGAAGATCTGGTGCTTCAAATTTTCCAAGGGTTAGACTTTTCTTTTGTCTAGACTCTTGTCTAGATTTAGCCAGATGTCATAGTTCGTGATTGGAACTCTAGGCATATTGTCCTCTGCGACAAATCTTTGGGAGTTTATTTCCCCTTTTCTACCCGTGGGGGTTTTCTGGACTAGGAGTTTTATTTTCCCTTTTTCTCTGCTAATGAAAGTTCTGGAGCTTTCTCCTTCCTCTATTTCAATATCTTGATATGGAAAGACTTTTCACGTCTTTCTGATTTTGAATTCTTTCATTTCTTCGATTAGTTTTTCTAATCGTTCAGGATTTTCACAAGATTCTGCTTCTTCATAGAATTCATAGAGCCTTTCTGCTCTGAACATATTGACTGGTCTGTTTAGATCAGCTTCCAATTCTTCTTCAGATATTGGTTCTTCCACAGTGGGTTTTGTACCACTGACACTAGCTTCTCTAGTGCTGTAGCTTCTTCTGAGAAGATTTTTATTTATCCTGAGGTTCTCAGGACAGACATCACTTTTTCTGTGATTGTCAAAATTGAGACTGATTTCTCCCGTCTTTCTACTTTCATAAATTTTTGCTTTCGCTCTTTCCGGTAGCTTTTTTGGACCGGATAGTTTCCATTCAAGAGGAAAATTCACTTCATTCCAAGTAACGTTATGAATCTGTTGTGAATGGTTCTTCTGATTGGTGAGAAAGCCAGTAGTAAGACCCGGAATATTTGTTATTCTGGTCTTGAGAGCTACTGTGGTGCTCATCAATTTGTAGTATATTCTGTATACTATTGCGAGTTCTTGCATATCTTCTTTCATAGATATGCCATCTGTCTTGACTCTCAGTCGTAGACAGTGAGCTGCATCCTTCAAGATTGTTGTAAAATTTGGGAAGCAGTTGAAATATGCTACCTGATCACATAAAGATGCTTCAAGAGTTCCCAACAGACTAGCTCGGAAGTCTGTTAATCTATTGTCTTGTAGCACACATAGAACCGAATAGTCTATGCCTTCTCGAGCGAGCAGATTTATGCCTACTTGGACTGCTCCAATATGCATAAATTGATATTTTTTTGCTTGAGCTCTAGCAACTTCTGAAGGAGTGATCATTAGAAGATCAGTCTCTCCTCCTGCTGTAGCGGGGGTTGTAATTTCCAATAGTTTAAAACAATGGCTATCCATTAGATCAAACTTTCCCCTCTTGTAGATTTGTTTAAAATCTAATTTTGGAATTGAGGAGTTTTTTACCTCCTGTTCGATTTCGTTGAATTCGAATTCTTCAGCATTTAGGAGCTGTACTCCTTTCTTTTTTCCGAAGATGCTTAACATCTTGATATCTCTTTTCTCCAGGTTTTCATACCGGATACTAGTATGACTAGTAGATGGCTCCAGAAAAATCATGTTTGGAACAAGATTTGTGTCTGGTTTTTCTAATGGTTTGAATCCATTAGCTTTCTTTGTTTTTACTGTAGGCACTTTCTTGTCCTTCAGTATAGTTTTCATCGAATCCAGCTTTTTTTGCTGTTCATTGATTTTTCTACTAACAACTGTTAGCTTTTCTTCTTCCGTTTTTGGAAGTTCTTTGATATAATTCAGTTTGTTTTCCAATTTTTCTAATTGGTGGATTATAGCAGGTAATTTTTCTAGATGATCTTGACATCTAGATAATTCTTTCAGGAGGATCTGATGTTTCTCATAAGAGGATTTGAGTAGAGAATTTAACTTCTCTAATATTAAATCAGACATTGTCCCCATTTAGGAGGGATTCCCCTTTGAGCTATTTTACAAGCTCTGATACCAGTGGTTTGCGGATCTAACCAATGCTCAAATAATCAAGAGGTTTTTGTTCCTCTTCAAGCACATATAAAAGATTATCAATATCTTGCTCAATTCTATAGATGCTTGTTTGGATTCTATAGATAGTTTCCCAATAATTGGGAGAGTTTCTGTTGAGATTATCTCTAAAGAGTTTCAATTTTCTCAACTTTTCTCTTTCTATTTTTAATTCTTTGCTTGTATTTCTATAAATAGCAAGTAATTCTAGTCTGTCAACAATCGAAATTATGAATAGTAAATTTTAACTGCTTACCTTTGAGCATTGAGGATGAATTAACTGCAACATATTATAATAAACACATTCAAATATGGGCCCACTATGTTTCCCTAATAATAATTGGGGATTTTATTACAAACAGTATATGAAATAAGAATGATTCTACACTTTGATGTATGAACTTCTAAAACTATCATAATGGTGTATGATCTTTGCATGGCTTCTTCACTTTAGTACATAGGACTAACACCGTTAAGTTTGACCGTTAAGTTCTACTATTTAGAATTTGGAAAAACTGCAAGTAATTTTAAAATGCCAAACAAAAACCCAAAAACCCTCCTTTCCTAAGGACTAGCCTTCAACATGCCACATTTCATCTAACGACTTCCTGTCTAAGCGGTTACTCACAGGGCGGAATCACTGCTGCCAAAGTAGGGAATGATTCTGGTAATTATGCAGGGTATTTAGAAACTAAATGCAGACGTTCCTTCAGAACTAAATTTTTTTTTTTGTGATAAGGTACTGGTCCCATAGTCAAGAATTTATTTATTCAAACATAAATACAACTAATAAACCCAGAGCCTCACTCTTGGGCAAACAACTAAAAGGTGCTTTTAGCTATTCATGACTATGAAGACACTTACTTGAAAAACGTACACTGCTCCTTCCGAAGTGGAGGAGTAACACTGCTACTATATCCTTCTTGGTTGAGAGAAAATATTCTAAATATGGCTATTTTTGAATGTCGAGTTATTCTCTCTATTCTCGAATGCCTTCTAAGAGAAGCTAAAGCTCCTTTTATAGGGAGCAGACTCCAAATTACAATTCAAAACAACAAAATGTACAGAACGACTCCGTGATTTCCTGCTTTCCTGAGTGCTCCTGCTGGTGGAGGTCGGACGGGGAAAAGCAGATTCCTTTTTGGGTGAAATGTTTTTCACCTGCCTTTTTGAAAAGCAAAAGTAACTTTTGGGAAAAGTCCAAAAGTACTTTCGGTGCTTTCCACACCTGCTGCTTCACATGTTCTCGTCGGTTTCTGAATTGTGACCAAGGACAAACTAGTCGTTGTCTGCCTGGGCCATTCGAGCAGTTGTTGCATTGTCCTTGACATCTGTATCAACATACATTTTGTAGTGGTTGTCATTTTCAATCTTTTCCACCCAGCGCATGCATGCCATTGTCGAGTCTATCTCTTTTCTGGTTAGAGATAGGAATAGGTCACTGCTGACTACTTCAGGATGATCGTAAGCAGTGATAATCGTCTTCCCTCCTGCTGCCAGGAAGGTATTGTTCATGTCTTCAGAGATAATCTTTTTGATGTAGTCAAGAGCCATGGCTTTCATCCAAGGGATGCTAGAATTTGGTTGTCCGTTGTATGCTACACAGGCTGGTTGAAGATATCTTCTTTGAATAATTCTCACATAATGATATGGAGGAATATATTCAACTTCACCGTTTGCCTTCTGGCTCCATTCTGGAGGAGTGGATCTGAACTTCAGACGAAGCATACAGTTATTTCTTCTGATGTTCTTGACTGTGTTGACAATAATAGGTGGCAAACCTTTTAGATCATCATTTGATTTGGTCCATAGGTTATGGACAAAACAATTTTCAACAAGCCAGAGCTTGTGTTCTTGAGGATGTTCACTCTGAACATTGACTAAGTATCTTCCAACATATGGTCCTGAAACAATAAAGAGAGTTGGAGGAACTAGGTCTTTTGGATTATGTCTTCCTATCAGACTATGGAATTCATGCCAGTCTGATTCATTAAGTGCCATGACAGGAACTCTAGCACTTTCTAGACTTTCAAGGAAGATAATTTTTTCTTTTCTTACAGCACTCTGCTGTTGACTTTCTTCAGATTGTGGTCTACCATTTTCGTAGAGTTCTTCAGCTAAAGCAAAGAGAGCTGGGAACATCAGACCACTGCTTCTTTCTGGAAAGGCAAATAAGAGATTATCCAGGATTGCCTTCTGGTGATAAGCTAGTCTCCTACCAGTTCTGAACACAGGAGTGTCAAAAGTTCTTAATTCATAATTAAAAACATTTATAACTCCAGTTGGAGTTGGTCTGCTTTTTGGCAAAGCAGCAGCCATCAACGGTCTTGATGAGCCTTTACCTTCTGCCGTTTGAGACGGGCTAGCCAATCCTTTACCCTGGGATTGATCAGTTGCGGCCAAGCCTTTTGGACTTAGCAGAAACCTTTTAAGGATTTTTTCTTTGGTTTCCATGGGCTCTTCTTCAAGTTCATGTTCTTTCCCAATTCTTCTGCTTCTGGGATTACGACCTTCATCGTCTTCTTTTTGGCTGAACATTGCCATTTCCCTGGTCAATGCGTCTGGAAGATAATTCTTGTTTCTTGCAATTAATTCAACATTATAATCATATTGGTTAAGAAATAATTGCCAGTTTGCTAATCTTCCTTTATCAGCAGCTTTGTCAAGTTTAAAATTTTTGAAATTCTTTACTCTAGCATAATCGGTGCGTACAGTAAAAGTTTTTCCAAAAAAAGCTGGAGCATTTAAAATTGTTTTTTTGACAGCCAAAATTTCTTTTTCCCCTGTGGGATAATTCAGTTCTGCAGGGCTGAACTTGCCACTACAAAATTTACAGATCTTTTCAATGTTAGTTCCAGGCGTTTTTGCCAGAACTACACCGGACCAATAATTATCACTCGCATCTGTTTGGAGGATAATTTCATCATTCTCTTCTGGTTGTTGAAGAGGAGGGAGGTTTTTGCAGAGATTTTTTATCTGCTTCAC
>BDJD01002611.1:75451-93662 GCA_002564525.1 Rosa multiflora
TGTTATCCTTGGCTTAGGGGCTACTGTGGTACTCATCAATTTATAGTATATCCTGTATACTATTGCGAGTTCTTGCATATCTTCTTTCATGGATATGCCATCTGTCTTGACTCTCAGTCTGAGACAGTGAGCTGCATCTTTCAAGCTGGTGGTGAAGTTGGGGAAGCAGTTGAAATACACCACTTGGTCGCATAAAGATGCTTCGAGTGTTCCCAACAGACTAGCTTGGAAGTCTGTTAACCTGTTGTCCTGGAGAACGCATAGGACTGAACAGTTTATACCTTCACGAGCAAGCAGATTTATGACTACCTGGACTACCTGGACTTCTCCAATATGCATAAATTGATATTTTTTTGCTTGTGCTCTGGCAACTTCTGCTGGAGTGATCAGTAGAAGATCAGTCTCTCCACCTGCTGCTGCTGGGGTTGTAATCTCCAGTAGTTTAAAATAATGGCTATCCATTAAATCAAACTTTCCCCTCTTGTAGATTTGTTTAAAATCTAATTTTGGAATAGAGGAATTTTTTACTTCTCGGGATCGAGGAATTTTTTACTTCTTGTTCAATCTCATTGAACTCAAATTCTTCAGCATTTAGGAGCTGTACTCCTTTCTTTTTTCCAAAGATGCTTAACATCTTCATTTATCTTTTTTCCGGGTTTTCATACCGGATACTAGTCTGACTAGTAGATGGTTCCAGAAAAATCATGTTTGGAACACAATTTGTGTCTGGTTTTTCTAATGGTTTAAACCCATTAGCTTTCTTTTTTACTGTAGGCGCTTTCTTGTCCTTCAGTATATTTTTCATAGAATCCAGCGTTTTTTGCTGTTCATTGATTTTTTTACTGACGACTGTCAGCTTTTCTTCTTCCGTTTTTGGAAGTTCCTTGATATAATCCAGTTTGTTTTCCAATCTGTCTAATTGGTGGATTATAGCAGGTAGTTTTTCTAGATGAGGTTGACATCTAGATACTTCTAGTAACAGCTTCTGATATTTCTCATCAGAATATTTCAGTAGAGAATTTATCTTCTCTAATAACAATTCTGACATTGTTTGAGCTATTTTACAAGCTCTGATACCAGTGATGTGCGGATCTAACCAATGCTCAAATAATCAAGAGGTTTTTGTTCCTCTTCCAGAACATATAAAAGATTATCAATATGTTGTTCTATTTTATAGATTCTGTTTTGCAATCTATAAATGATATCCCAGTAGTTGGGAGATTCTCTATTCAGATTGTCTCGATAAGCTTTCAATTTTCTCAATTTTTCTCTTTCTTTTTGCAGTTCTTTGCTAGTAGTTTTGCATATAGCTACTAATTCAAGTCTGTCTACAATTGAAATTATGAATAGTAAAACTTAGCTGTTTACCTTCGAGTGTAGAGGATAGATCTATAGCTGTAAATGAGTAAACAAATAAAGTCACAAATATGGGCCCACTACGCTTTATCAACAATTTTTTTTTATTTTTTATTTTAAAAGATAACGGAAAAGTTAACGGTGTACACCAAAATGAAAGAAAAGAGCAAAGTTGATATACTAATGTGATAGTTATGAAAGTTGGTACACTAAAGTGTAAAACTGTTTAAAGATGGTATATTGTTTGTGAATTTCTCCCTAATAATTGTAAAGGAAGTAATCCTACAGTAGAGGTTGAGAGAAGAGGCAGAGAAAGAAATAAAAAGGGCCAGACAAAAAGGTCTCTTAGGTGTAAGGTTATGAGTGATTATGGGCAGCCCCGGTCAGGGCTGGTCAGCGAAGTATTTTCCGTCTGTTAAAGAGTAATTTCTGTGCCGTGATGGTAAGACGAAGTGGGTTTTCATTTAAACCGCGAAAACTAATCTGGTTTGGGCTTTTGGCAGCTCCTCTCCCGGGCTTCAGACGTGGTCGGAAGTGAATTACGAGTCCGACCGATTTGCGAATCGAGCGACCTCAATTCTCTGCAACAAAGTCGATGACGAGTCTCTCTGCATACGCTTCCTCAATGGTTTCTCTCTCTTTCTCGTTTTGATTTTCTCAACATTTCTACTTTCAACAATTCGAATTGATTATCATCAGAATTTGAGTTTTGTTTGCTCGATTAAGGACCTTAAACCCTAAATTGATCATTGTGTTTTGCAGAAGGGAGTAATTTAGATTCTTTGAATCTCAAACAATGCAAAGCCTATTTGCGAACGGACGATCTTAGAATTTCAGGAACCAAATTGGTTTGTTTAAAAAGAGTTGAAGACCACCGGAGGTATTAAGCGTTCTAAGTCTTCATTTCTGGCTTTTTTGAGTCATTGTTTATCGTCCTGTCTTGATTGTAGTCATTGTTACTTGATTGATTTACTTCTTCTAATCCTAGGTTAAGAGATGGAAATGGTGAAGCACCATTATATCCCAGACCATCACTGTACATGTTAGTGTTTTCTTTTGCTCTGAATTCATGTACACTTGTTCATTGTGAATTACAAGTCGGGCCAAAAGCATTTACTGCTACTGTTGTTTAATTGTTGATCTTACAGTAATTGTGATGTATCAGAAAAGGCGGCATCTGTTATTAGTTTTACTATCGTGTCAATGGAGAACTATCATGATGGGATTGATGTAGGAAACGATCTAGGTTCAATAGATTTTGATATTCTGGTCCCAAATCTTGAGGTTTGCATCCGTTTATTGTCTTTTGGCTTTGTTTCATATTACTTACTCTGATCATGCTTCACGCTTGAACAATTTGGCTGGATATAAACAACTACTTGGCATTCTACGCATTATTTGTTGGTTGCTTTTTTTATTTTGGAGAAGTTGCTTTATTATTTTTGGTAGATGAGACAGCACATTCTTAGGCAGCGGTAATTGATTGTGTTTTATGCCAATGCTTGAATAGCCAATATGCAAATGAAACAGAACAGCTGCAAAATTGTTGGTCCGAGTGCTTGTCTATGGTGGGCTGGATTTGGTTCAAGACAGTATAAGACTACTTCAGTTTTGTTGTTTGTTCTCTTTTTAAAGCTTGCTATTGTGCTGGAGTGATATTTTCCAAATATCTATATCATTCTTTGTAGCGTTATTTGTTCTTGATTCGATGACTAAGTTGAAAACTTTGTTATAGTTTTTGTTCACTTCAATTTCCTATTGTTGTCTCTGTCATGTGTGGGTTTCTAAAAGATTTAGAATTCATTATATGGTGGTCAGTGTATAGAAATGCTAAGGCTTCTCTCATTGCATGACAACAGGTACTTGCACTATTTCAATGACCATGATCTGGTTTCAAATGATTGGCATGTTTTACTTAAATGGCTTGTGCTATTCAATGTGGTGGTCTTAGATTTATAGTTCTTTTTACTAATTTATATTTTTTTTCTTTTTTCTTTTTGTGATCTAAGGCCGTGGAAAACTGAAGTTATCTCAAAGAAAGACTTGGCAAGCCTGTAGCTGGAAGTATCAAAGAGTAAGGTTTGAGCTACTTTTTCTTCTAATAACCTGAAATGGTGTATTTCAGTTGTGACTATGGATTTTGAGGGTCTGATTATATGATAGAAGATATTTGAAGAGTACAATATATTATTTTATAGTAGGTTGGGAGAAGCCCAATGTGTTTATGAATGTCCCTATTTGCTGGCATCCAACCTAAGTAGCACCGATACGGGTACGAGTATCCGGATACGATGCGGTGCGATACGTGGATACGGCAAATTCAAAATATTTTAGGATACGGGTACGAGATGGATACGTTAATTAAATATATATATATATATATATATATTAATTTTTAAAATATAAATAAAACATGTATAATATAGAGAAAGAAATTAACCACGGTCGCTAATAGTAATCCTTCATAACGAGACTAATAGTATCGTATGCCATATATAGAGGTCAGTTTTCCTCATCATCAATTAATTAATAGTTTAATACTTTAATACACACCAAGCTAGCCACCAAGAATACATATCTCTTTGATTTTCCTCCATATAAAAAATAAATAAAAAAATACATTTATAAGTCCATATATAAGTGGAGCATCTAACTAAACGTCATTAAATGGATAAGGTCAATTGATATTCAATTTAGGGATGAGATGATGGCCTCTGAGAAAGTAGATTTGGCCTTCCTCCCGTTCTATTTTGCAAGCTGCAATCATGGATTCCTCAAGGTCTTTGACGACTAGGCTCTTTCTCTCCCTCTCCAAGAAGAGGAACAGAAGCTCCAACGAAGGAGGAGAAGGAGAGAAGAGAGGAGAAGAGAAGAGGAGAGAAGAGAAGCACGTACTGGAAGAGAAGAGAAGCGGCTGCTGCAGATAGTTTGGGTAGGTCTTTATCTTCTTTTTTTTTTTTTTTAAGGAAAATGTCAGTTGTACCCCCCGCGTATCCAATTTAATTACAAAAATTCGTATCATATTCAGATACGACGTATCCAGACCGTATTCAAATCAGGATCCGCGTATCCGAGCGTATCGTACCCGTATCCCTGATCGATATGGGATACGAGGCCAAAATGCCGTATCCGTGCTTCATAGCATCCAACTATATTGCTGTTCTGTTGTCAAAGCTTGCTGATTTTTTTTTTTTTTTTTTTTCCTTTTCTTTTTCATGTTGCATACATAAATATGCTAGAAGGTGATCTATTGATCTAGAATGTGATCTTTGGGTTGTCAAAGAATGCATCTAGGTCCTAGATTTGGCCCAATCCAATCATTAAGAGACGAGGACTTCAGGTGGGGATGCACACAAATATGATAGTTTATAGGCTCTATACTTATTATTTTGTATATTTGGAAATGAAGTTCAGAGTGGCATAGGAATGGAGGTGTCAACAAGTGGCGACATCTATAGCTATGAAATCCTGCTATTTGAGATGTTGATAGGCAAAAGATTGACAGATGACACATTTAAGGACGGCCTGAACCTGCATAAATTAATCAAATAAGGCTTTGGCCTCCTTATCCTATTGGATGGTGATCAGAGCTAAGTCTTCTAGCCATCCCGGTCAGGTAATCACTTCATCTTGATTTTCCATCTCCAGTAAAATGCTATTCGTTCACCCAATTTTTATGAGTTGTGTGTTTAATTTGTTGTCTTTTCTGAGCCAGCTTTTGAGCAAGCACTTGGAGCCTATTATTGAAGAGGAGCTTTTGAACGAGCACATGGACACTATTGAAGAGGTTTGACATGTAAAACAAGAAACTTTCAACTATGTAATCTTATTGTTTACTGATAATCTGTATCAATGTGCTTTGTTTAGTGTAAGACTCGGCTTTGATTATCCAACAAGATGCTACCAGTCTACTTTGTTCTTGGACTTTTATGATCTGTACCTAAATTTGAATGCCTGACCGGGACGGTTAGAAGACTCGGCTCTGATCAAGATGCTACCAGTATACTTTGTTCTTGGGATTTCATGATTTGTACCTAATTTTGAATGCATGGAAACTTTCTAAGTATATCATGTCTTTTTTCATAAATTCAGCGTCACCCAACCATTCAATTACACTGCTCAATCTCATCACCTCCTTGAGCTCCATATTATTTCCCCACGAAAGGCTGCATGGCATTGTGGTCTGCCAATTCCACCATGCACGCACACAAAAGCTCTAGATCACTGTCTTGCCCCACATTAGCTATATGAATGACAAGTTGATGAAACTTGGTTCTCCCCATACATTGAGAGTTTAAGCTTCAACATTTGGATGTAAGCATTAAATTTTAACTGCAGAACTAGAATAATGATTTCGAATTTCTTTTCAAACCAAGAAAAATCTACCAGCGGAAGCAGTATGAAGATTGAAAAACTAGCGCACAGTAGAATGAATCATTCATGACATATAAACTCATATAACTCATAATACAATGATGTAGTTAGTCCGCAAGGTACATGACGTATTACAAACCTCCTTGAAATGAACAAAGACGGTCAGAAACTCACAAACAAGCCCTACACATGATGTATCGCAAAACAATGAATGACTATGCCACTGTGGCTGTGTTTGGTATGGCTGTGCAGATACAAGGAAATAATTGCATTACCGCATTGCAGGAAATGTGTAAAAGATGAATTTACTTAACTCAATTTTAAGATGAAAGCATAAAAATGAAACAAAACAGATCGCATAGCAGCTCCTGTTAAACATCCAAACTACTATCTACTGCTAAACGCCCAAAACTATCCAACAGAACAAATGGCTAGTGGTAGCACTCGTCAAAAATATGCAATGACCTAAGTCATTACAAACTCGTACAAGGGAGGAGCTTAATTAGACACTGCTAATCCCATTCAGATATGCTAATTTTGCTTCTACCAAATGAACACTATAAGCAGAAATCTCTTCGATAGGGCATGGTGAATTGAATTCATCTGATACAACAGCAAACAATTATGCTTCACAGATGATACTGACAGTCAAAAATGTGAATTCCCATCAACATTCTGGGTCAGTAGGGCATCAACCAAAGATCTGAATACTTATGATTCTAACAGAAGGTTTCGAATAAAACAATCTTGTGTTTTGATGTCATGCTAGGAATGTTTCAGTACTTGCTAGCTTTACAATTTTCCCCGTCTAGCAGTTGAGTTGGAGGCTCTTCCTCTTTTTGGACTTCATCAGCGTCTTTGGGGTTCCAGAAGCTCGGTTGGTTGGTTGAAGAAAGGAGTTGTGGCCCAGATCCTATCGGTAATCACAAGCCGTCGAATGGGTCCATCCCGTCCCGACCAGCCGATTGGTTGGTTGAAGAAGGAGTTGTGACTAAATTCCTCCCCACCAGCCGTCGAATGGGTCCATCCTAAGCCTCATCGGCGATCTGAACTTGCCTCCAGCTGACGAGAAGCAAAGGCTGAGGCAGGAACTCGAGCAATTTCGGAAGGAAAAGCAGGACGGTGAGGCTCGTCGTATCGAAAACTTGAAAGGTTCCTACAACTTGACAATGATTCAGCCTCATCGGCGATCTGAACTTGCCTCCAGCTGACGAGAAGCAAAGGCTGAGGCAGGAACTCGAGCAATTTCGGAAGGAAAAGCAGGACGGTGAGGCTCGTCGTATCGAAAACTTGAAAGGTTCCTACAACTTGACAATGATTCAGACGACGACAACGACACCATCGGCGATCTCCATCAAACTAACAACATAGTAGCAAACGCAGGCGCCAGTAGTTTTATTAGAGGAATCTCTGGTGGACCCCTCATCGAGGGGGTGGGAGGCACGTCGAATGGGGGGCAGAACGGCAGAGCCAGATTAGGCCAATCCAAGAAGGCGCGCAACTAATAGTGGCGCGAGAAGATGGAAAGAATGATTGATGCATGCAAACGTGCCAGCCCACGAGAACTGGCGGTGGAAATCGCAAGGGACGTCGGTAAGTCTCCGTTTACCGACGACATTTTGAATGCGGCAAAACCCCGCCGGTTTACCACGCCGGTATTCCACAAATACGATGGAACGACCGATCCAGTGGACCATATCAAGGGGTACAAACAACAGATGTCCATCGAGACAATCGACAAGAAATTAATGTGCAAGATCTTCCCTTCTAGTCTAACGGGGCCGGCGTCGACATGGTTCCAAGATCTCAAGCCGCATTCCATACCGGATTTCGACACATTGAGATGCGCTTTCATTTCATAATACTTCTGCAATCACAAGCAAAAGAAGGAGGCTAGCGACGAGCATGAGAGAAGTCAATATTGCCCGCTCCACGAGACAAGGGGCACAGAATATATAAGTGTCAGGGAGTGCGACCAGCAATCGTTACAGCAATGAAGGCTGGTAAACTCCTTCAGTATAAAATGATATAAAGTAAGGCAATCAGAGGGTTCATGGAAAAGTCCACGCACCAAAATTCATCTCGAGTAATGGAGAAGGTACGATAATATGGTGACTTCGTTTTGATAAAAAGATGGCACAACTGGTAAAACTCAGGTAAGAAAAATAAAAGAGTTTAAGTGATTTTTGCGCGTGTTGATATCTCATTCGAGAGACTATTGAAATTATGTATTTTGTACTTCTCGCGTGAATAATATCACTGGGACTGGTTCTTCGAGTAAGACAGTCCTGTTAATATGTATGACCGGTTCCTCGAGTTGGACAGTTACGTTTGATTCATAAGAGCTGGTTCCTCGAGTAGGACAGTTGCCTTAATGGTTCCAACTGGTTCCTCGAGTAGGACAGTTACGTTTGATTCATAGGAGCTGGTTCCTCGAGTAGGACAGTTGCCTAAATGGTTCGGAATTGGTTCCTCGAGTAGGACAGTTGATTTGATTCATAAGAGCTGGTTCCTCGAGTAGGACAGTTGCCTTCATGGTTCGAAACTGGTTCCTCGAGTAGGATAGTAACATTTGATTTATAGGAGCTAGTTCCTCGAGTAGGACAGTTACCTTAATACTTCGGGGAGGATGACGTGCCTTACCCTCGCTGCAGGCGGGGGTGGGATGATGGACCACACCCTCGCTACAGGTCGGGGTAGGATGGCATGCCTTACCCCTCGCTGAGAGCGGGGGTGGGATGATGGACCATACCCTCGCTGCAGGCGGGGGTGGGATGGCGTGCCTCACCTCTCGCCGTGGGCGGGGGTCGGATGATGGACCACACCCTCGCTGCAGGCGGGGGTGGGATGGCGTGACTGATTTTAAATGTGCACGATATGGTGGTTATACAATCAGTTATGTACAGGGAGTGGGGGCAATCCCATCCCCGGATGTTGTTAAGACGCAATGCGTGGCGGATGCCCCTCCAATACGACAAGAAAATCAAGGGGGCAAATAGGAGAATGGAATACATATCCGAGCCATGACGGTCATTGCGACCGTCGTCGTCATCACCTAGGCTGACGATAAGATTGATGCTGAGGAGATTATGAGGACACCTACGTCGACAACGTTGAGATTGGCACTGACATCGAGGCGCCCTCAACGAGAGGGACGCCGACTCCAACGACGAGATGCCGACGGCGATGCGCCCTCGTCGAAATGGACACAGACGTCGAGGCACCCTTGTCGAAATGGACGCCGACGTCGAGGCACCCTTGTCGAAGCAGACGACAAGGCGCCCTCGTCGAAATGGACGCCGACGTCGACACTGAAGATGAGACGCCGACATTGAGGTTGACGCTAGGGGTGGATGACGAGACGCCAATGTCGAGGTCGACACTAAGGTTATTGTGAAAGACGTCGCGACGTCGAGGTTAGCGCCGAGGTTATTAAGAAAGAAGTCACCGACGTCGAGGTTGGCGCCGAGGTTATTGAGAAAAACATCCTGTCATCGAGGTTGGCGCCGATGTAGAGGTTGACACCGATGTGGAGGTTAGCATCGAGGTTATTGAGAGCGACATCATCAACGTCGAGGATGGCATCATAGTTATTGAGAAGGAAGTCACCGACGTCGAGGCTGGTGTCGAGATTATTGAGGAAAAGTCACCACCGTCGAGGTTGACGCCGCAGACATTAAAAAAGATATCATCGACGTCAACGTGATGGTCATTGTGAAGGAGACATCATGATGTCGAGGCCGACGTCACAGAATGTTAGGTGACTAAGAAGGGAAAAGAGGAAGAGTTTCGCAGCAGGGTACCTCAGGCTCGGAGTCTGGTTTGAGCTGCGCTGGGGGCACGGCTTGGGAACATGGCAGCTCAAATGGGGCACTGAGCGCAGGCGAGACTAGAAACTAGGCTTCGATGCTGTAGGCGAGGCACCGGAGACGCCACAAGCAGACTTGTCCGCGACGCGAAGACCCAACACTAGAATGGCTGCAAGACAAAGGCAAATTTGAGTCCTGATTTGGGCGCGTCGATGTCAGCGTCGTCGACGAGATGAGATGCCGACTCTAAACAAGGAACGAGGATCTTCTTATGCGGGCATCTACATTTTCAACACAAGGAAGGCCTAGATGAAATTCAAAGAAGGGTGCCCAAAGAGAAGTATAAAGATGTGGAGCCCATAGAGAAATTTGAGCTTTGGAAATTTTCTCTTGGGATGAATTCCCAATGAGAAAATTTGGGGGCATTGTGGGGGTGGTCAAAAAAATTGACCCTACAATCAAGGCAATTAAAGGGAAATAATGGCAGCAGTAAATGTAACAATTAATGAGTGAATATGGCCTTAATGGAGGTGTGCCGCTCAAGTCACTGCACTTGCTGTGCAAGTTTACTTGCAGCCCACGCCGAAGTACACCTATAAATAGGCTGCTTGACATTGAGGTAATGCATCGAATTCCAATTCTCTCTGCTCCACTACTAAGAAACGTACTAACTTAGGCATCAAAGAGTTTTCTGTAGGTACCCCCTCTTCTCCTCGAGCAGACGGTCAAGCTTCGAGTCAACGCTCGAGGGAAGCTTCTCGATCGTTCCCGGTCAGCTCCCGCTTCAGTCCGCATTCATTGGTGAGTCAAACTCCTCTACAGAATTTTTCTGCACCAACACCTACCTCCCTGTGCTCTTCTTTTGTTCAAACAACGACCGACAACGAAGAAACAAAGCTCGAAGGCTGCAATGGTTTTTCGGCAGTTTTTTGGGTATTTTCCTGCGATGTTTTGTTTCAACTCAGATATGAAAGTTGGTCAATTCGTCGAGCTCTACATGCTTCTATACTTGAATTCGAGTTTTGATTGAGATCTGGAGAATTGGAAAGTTGGGGTTTTGATGCTGCTTTTAGGTGGAGATTTTGATTTGCTTTGGCCAATTTATGATCATGATGTGAAGCTTTGAACATGAAATGATCAAATTGTTGTCACTCAAATCCGAGAACTTGCACAAGTAGAAATCCCCAGTGATCAAGAGCATAATCCAAAAAGTGAGCAAGGACGCTTCATGTGAAGGCGGGTAGTATTAGAAGAAAGTTCATTAGAGAATGTTTCACTTGGAGGTACTTCCATTTGATACGTCGGATTGGACATCCGATCGATGAGATTTACTGCAAGTAATTGAAGCCTGATTGGATGACTAGTGGTTACTTTGGTGAACGACAAATTATGTGAAGTACTGTGAACTCAGTGAAACTATGCAAGATTGGAACAGTTTGGTGGTTGTTATCTTTCACATGCTCTCATTGTAGTGTGGATATGAATCAAGTAGATAGCTGCTCTCTATACTATTCAGGTTCTTGGCCATCAAGCAAAACAAACATAATTAAATCTGTATATAGATATTTTTGTTCATACCTATCACAGTATCACTTAATGACTTGATGATCACCAAGCATTCAACACATATATACTTGCACTGTTGCTCAGTCCTATCTCTTAATAGAATTTACCAGAGTATGCGATAAAAGTGAAAATCTACTATCATAGAAATTGTTTCAAATACAAAGTTTATTAGATAGAAACAGCAAAATATACAAATCTACTCAAAACTGTCATGCTTCAACAGATAAAAGTGAAAACTGAAGCAAATATAACTGTGGTTAAGTGAAACTGTAGGCAATATAAATGCAAACGAATCCATGAGCGAATTTATTAGCAGAGAATATCTAAATGCCAATGAACCATAAGCAAATGTAATTTCAAAATGCTGGGACAACTGATAGAAAGGTTGAAAGATAAAGTTCAATTATAGAGAAGTAGAAATATAGATCATGCTTGTGAACATAACACAAAACCAAAGCAAATGGAACTGTCTGAAATATTCAATGCAAATGGAAGTAGAAATACAGATTATTCAGTACATGAACGGAACAATAAGGAAGAAAACTGAACAATAAGGAAGAAAGAAATGTTCAATGCAAATGGAAGTAGAAAGAACTTTACCCGGAATGAATTTCCCAGTGACTTATATCTATCTGTCCTGCTTATTCTCCTTGTGTGGTCCCTTGGGAACCCCAAAAGCATTTCTACTTCATCAGGCTCAAGTGGGGCCACCTTTTTCTTTCCTACCCAAACAAGATTCCACTTGCGGCATTCATAAAGAACATAGCGATGGACACTTTCAGGTGGGATTTCATCTTCATCATAGTCTTTAAGAGCCTTTATGATCCTCTCAATAATTGTTGCACTAGCAATGCAAGTCTGTAAGCAATTTAGCTTTGTCCGATCATCCCAAGTAGGCCACTGTGAAGACTTGAACTCTATTTAAGTTAATTAGTCTAGTTTACTCTACTTCTAAACTAATTATAGCTATATACTTGTTTGTTTTGGCAAAAGAATGATCAAATATAGAGGGTCTAGCTTGGTGTATGGGGTCATGAATGATGAATTGTTTGATCCCTGCTGATTTTGGTTTATTTGTTTTTATAACTCAAAAACCAACTAGCTTTTGTTAACAAATTGCTAGAGTAGAACACAAGTGTTTCTTACAAACAAAAGCAAACATTTACCTGTTTACATTCTTTGTCAAAAAAGAAAAGAAAAGAAAAAAGTACAAATTGTGCTTTGGTTTCAATAAGGTTACATAGATAGCTACAAGTACTATATTTACATTAATACATGTTTCCAAATGGCACAATACATCAATTTCTTATTTATGTTTTGTACTTATAACTTCCTTGACTTGTTGCCATTACATTTTGCAAAAGTGTAAAAAATTTCCAGCAATTGTCTTTAGCTCATTGTGTTCCCTCTTCTTGATTTTCTTTAGCTGGAAGTTCTATTAAAACCTGCAATGCGTGCACAAAATGAAACATATTAGAAGAAGAAGAAGAAGAAGAAAAAAATCTGGAATGTTATTTGTTTTATTTAACTGCTGAGTCACCTAGCAGCTTATTAGAAACACATGTGTACACACTTTTAACCACAAATAAGAACCTGCAGACATAAAGTTAAGTGTGTGCAGCAAGTGGCTGCTCTTAGAGCAGCTTAAAACTTGGGCAACAAGCTCAAAGCATGAGCTGGCAGTTTGGGATAACTTTCAGATGTTTTTTCTAAGCAGGAGCTGGCAATAAGCTGCTCCCAATATTTATCTAACTGACTGAGCTAAGTAGGAGGTGGCTAGTCTACGTATAGGTTCTCATGATTTCATCTTCTAGTACAAAAAGGCCTTTACCTACAGTAAGAAACACAAGTTAGAAAACATAGCAGAAAACAATTTAGAGACTCTAGATTTAGCAAAGTCCAGAAAACAAGCTTTGAGAGGTTTGGAAACAAAGCCTCAGCTTTACTAAACCAGGTTTAAGGTAGGGGAAGTTTTGGGGAACCTCAAGTTTGATTATATCAGTCTATTGATATGATTTTGAGTGATATTTGCTGCTGATCAGAATGTTTATACTGTGTAAATTATATATATGCTAAATTCATCATCATGTTGTGTTATCTGATCCTAGCTTGAAGAAAGAGTGATAATGGTTGTGTAGTTGAGTCTAATACTCGTAAGGGACCATCAAAGTCAGCCAATTGTATATACACTTTGGGGAGAGAAGCCCCTTCAATTATTATTGATAAAACGATCTAATGTTTGGCAAGAAGACACTGGTGACCGAGATTAGTACAAGAATACTAACAACTGGAGTATAAGGAGTTATTTTCTATCTTGCACCATCACTAATTATATGTAAGAGGTTTGCTCTACTGAGCTTTAAGCTCACCCCTTTTATGATATTGTGCAGATCATGCTCTTGAGGGTTAGAATTTAATTTCTGGAAATCTGGAAGTAGGAGAAGGAGAAATAAATTTTTAGTTTACTGTTTTGGTATATCTTTGTACAATAAAGCTTGTTTCCTAAGCTTGCTTTGGTTTCTCTTGTAAGTACTTACTTATGTAATAAAGAGTTCAACCACAAGTCACCTCTGATTCTCATTTTTTTTCAATATAGTTTTTATTTGCCAAAGTGGTTCTTATCTTTGACAATTAAAAGCTATTCACACCCTTACTCGGAACTTTAAAAAAAAAAAATTTTTGCAGTTTTCCGGGTTAGGGCGTGACAGCCACCACCTCCTTATCATGGGAAATACATCAAATATAGTTTGTGGTGGAACTCGTTCCCCAGGAAATCTGTTTTTGATTGGAAGATTGTGAACATAGCCCCTTTTTCTTGCAGCAGCACAAATATACTTCGAATCAACAAACTCAAGCTTCACGTCATACAAAAAGCGGGATATTGTGCTCCAAACTCCTTTAGGAGTCAATGCCACATTCTCATAGTAAAAATAAGGAGGTCCTGTGGCTGCCTCTGGAAAACTTCTGTGGATTTGACAGAGATCAGCTGGAGTCCCAAACCCATTCATTGGATTCGGGAGATGAATTGTACCAGCATCTTCCCCTATAATCTGGTTTCCATGTCCCATATCCTTTTCCTTTTCAGCAATGAAGATTCACAAAGTTTCCTTTTATTCTTCTCAGGATACTCACTCCGCAGATGTGTACGCTGTAAAAGTTGAACCAGCAGTCATAATCTACCAGACATGGAATGTGTAGATAAACTGATTCTTAGTCCAGAAATTGACGGAAAATTCTAGTGTGCTGGTATGTATCCCATACCCACACTTACAAAGTGAGAACAAATTTGTTCTCAAAATTGTAATTTGAGTCATACTTTGTGTAATCTTTTGTTATAATAATGGTAATTACACCTCTTACGACACTTTTACAAGTTTTGAACAAAATCGTTGTCAATGTTGTAATTTTTGTTCTCAATGTTGTAATTTTGGTTCAAATACTTGTAAATTTTTGTTCAAATTTTTGTTCTCATAATGGTAGGTACGATAGCTTGTCTCGAAATTGACATTGAATATCAGCAAGAAGGACAAATAATACCATCTCTTGAAGGGGAAGATGGGCATCTTCTGCCTTTGAAATTTGAGCAGCTGATATGAAATCAGTCAAATCAACAAGTGACGAGTCAATACCTGCAATGTTTGAATGAGAGAAAACAGGAGTAAGTAAAAAAGAGACAGGTAACAACATATATAGAATTGAAAAGGAGACCGAGAACGGATGGCATCACCAACTGACTGAACTAGCAGGAAGTGGTTTATTGTCCAAGTCAAAGAAACTAGAAAACCTTGTTGGATTTCCTACTAAACAACAGATAATATTAGGAAGGAGTTTTGCATCCCCAAAATCACTAGCCTTTTTATGCTATGAAAAACATTGTAGCCTAGTTCTACGAGATTCTCCTACTGTACAGTTCCAGTTACATGATTGTGATCCTGATTCTTGACTAGAACAATTTCGTTTGGGATGCGTTAAAGATGAAATTAGAGTGTTAGACCCTAATCGAAATTGTTCTAGTTATACTTCTGGAGTTTGGTTTAGAGCTAAAGATATGCATATACCTAAAGCAAGTAAATAACAGTTTACAGAATATCAACACAATCATCAAAAAGAATTAAAGCATAGAGATAAATCTGTACATGAGAATTCTCAAAAAAATAAAGTTATACCGTATCTTTCTATTGCCATTGAAGCCT
Source organism: Rosa multiflora (assembly GCA_002564525.1). Classification (NCBI taxonomy): domain Eukaryota; kingdom Viridiplantae; phylum Streptophyta; class Magnoliopsida; order Rosales; family Rosaceae; genus Rosa; species Rosa multiflora. Next base: position 90,750 of record BDJD01002611.1, read on the forward strand.
CCAATTCATTGTACCCCATTTTAACCAAGGACATAAGTTTTGTTTCCGCCTCAGATGTAGGATCGATGGTTAACTGCAAAAATAGTTGTTTAATTTTCTGTGAAGTTCACATATGTAACATGCAAGTGAAGTGGCATTGCCATGAACCAATAATCCCGTGTAAATTGATGTACGTACTAGCCTATAGAATGATGAGGATGTTCCATCAATATTGCAAAACAATATAATATCATGTGGCGTGGAGGACAGAGATTCTTATTAAAAAGGGCCAGTGGAATCTACAGTATTCAAGAAATTAACTACCCCATCATCAGAGCTATCGAGATCTGAAAAACATTCAAGAAAGCTCCCATCATAACCTGAAGAAATGAGATCCGAGTCAATTTGTTACTGTTCTTGAGGAAAGCACTGTTCTGGAGGAGAATGCAGCTCTGGCAGAGAATGTTGCTCGGAGGTGATGCAGGGGCATCTACTCTAAAACCAAAGAGAAAGACGCAAGCTCCACCTTACCTCAAAGACTTTGTGCCCAAGTAAAAGAGGAGCAGATCAGTTGGTTTTGCTGAGATTGCTGCTATTGATTTGCACAATTACCTTGCTGATTAACTGTTGATCACATTGCTGTATTGTAATAATCCCATTTCTTTAATCAAAGCAAACAGTGTGCTTTACTTTCATGATTCGATTACTTTAACTTTAATGATTATGCTGGGTTAATTGTTTGTGTTGATCGACATTGCCGACACTCTCTCTCTCCCTCACTCACACTCTCCCTCTCTCCCACTCACACTCTCACTCTCTCTATCAGCCGAACCCAGCAAGAAAAACAGAGCAACCATTCACCTGCAGACCTCTCCCTCCTCAGGCCACCTCAAGACGTCGGACCACCTCCAGTAGCTTCGCCTAGACCTTGCACAGCCGCCGGTGGCATCCTTGAGCCGCAACATGGACTGTAGTGACGGCGGAGGACCTGGCTCCGTTTGAGCCGATTTCGAATCAATCTCAATATCTTGAGCTACAAGCCACCAATACTCTTGATTCTTGGCTCATATGATTCGCATCAACTTTCTTAACAAGGACCAAGAAGAACCAGACCTGAATCGACCATTTTTACGTTCGTTGGAGTTCGACCTGTGGAAATCGAAGAACAAGCTTTCGATCAAGATATCTCGAGCTGTAGAGCTTCGTTTTGATTAATTCTTGAACCAGTGGGTTCACCTTGATGTTCTTAACAACTATCCAAAAGGGATTGAGGCCTGATATTGAAGTTTTTACGTCGAAATCACAGCTCGCCGAATTCTGGAATTTTTCCGGCCACCGAGACTTTTGATCAAGATATCTCGAGCTGTAGAGCTTCCTTTTGATCTATTATTGAACCAGTGAGTTCCTCTTGATGTTCTTAACAACTCTCCAGAAGGGATAGAGGCCTGATATTGAAGTTTTTACGTCGAAATCATAGCATACCGGTTTCTGCAATTCTCGCCGGTTTCTGGAAAATTTCCGGCCAAGTTCAACTGTTCTAGGTAATTTTCGACCACTTCTGATCATTTTCAGACTTCATGCTAGTTAGGAAAATGGTTAGGCTTGTTGAGATGAAGAGGAGCAGCCTGGCGCCGACACCATTGGTGGTGGTCGGCGGCGGCTCGGCCCCTAACTCCGGCGGCCCTTTCCGGCCACCTCCGGGGGTCAAAAATGTGATTTCTTTACATTTTTAGATTCTACATTTCAATACGATCATTTCGATATATTATACGCAATTTTTGGATAACGTATGATTTAGTTATGAATTTGACGATTTCGATCGTTCGATTTGTGATCTGTGAAGATCAGACAGTCGGATGGACTTGTAATTTTAATATGTTGATCGTATGACTTTCCCGATGACTTTGTGTGGTCACGGGTGAAGATCCGACTGTTGGATCTTCTTATAATTGTGAAATGATGTTTTGGAAGGCGATTCGTGAGAATCCGACCGTCGGATTTTCATATAAATCTGTGGAGACGTTAATAAAGGTGATTCAAGAAGATCTGACCGTTGGATGTTCGTGATAATTTCGGGAGGATGATCCAAGGGCGATCCGTGAGGATCCGACCGTTGGATCGTCGTATAAATCCGATCTGACCGTTGGATCATCGTATAAATTCGATCTGACCGTTGGATCGCCGTATAAATCCGATCTGACCGTTGGATCATCGTATAAATCCGATCTGACCGTTGGATCGTCGTATAAATTCGATTAGACCGTCAGATCGTCATTTATTTTATTTTATGAGTTGTTGGCTAAATTCAAGTCACTTATGATTAGGTGTTTGACGGTTTGATTTGGCGGACGAATTGTGATTCTTATTCGAGTTGTAAGAAGACGCAGCGGGATTAGAGGTGAGTAAACCTCACGTGGTTCATATTACGAACCGAGTACCTTTAATTACTTTATTTTCTGTGGTAATTGTGTGAAAATATTTATGGAATAAATATTTGTTTTAAATCATATGGACTAGATCAACTACGGTCCATAGGTAAGTAAAATGATTTAATTATACAAAATGAATTTCCTGATTTTCTTGTGTGAACTATAGTTGGCATTAGTGGTCACTCCTGAGTGGGTGATTACGTATATATATATTTACGTGATTATATACGAATTGGTGTGATACTGAAGAGTGTGAAATGGTGATGATTTATTTATTTGGATTGAGATGTGACGTATCATATTTATATGTGATGAACTTGAATTATGAGTTCTTGTTGATATTCATGATTTATATTGGAGGAGGTATAGAGTGGAGAATATAGGGTTCTGAGGACAGATGTCCAAAGTTCGACGGTTAAGGATAACCGGAGTGTTTGTGTTCTGAGGACGGGGGTGTCCAAAGTTCGACAGTTTATTATTAACCGAAGTATTTTGTTCTGAGGAC
>BDJD01002611.1:134915-160929 GCA_002564525.1 Rosa multiflora
GTAGACAACACCAAACATATTGTATCGAAGTTCTCCTTCAATTAGCAACAACAGGAGCATCAGAAGATTGAAGTTAAGCATATTTGATTTGAAGACAATAGTGCAGACCTTTTTACCAAGTCACTACCAAAGTCTACATTCCAGAAGTATGTTCAAGGTATTGGTCTACGTAAACTATCTGAATTACCTAACATGTAATTTTCAGGGGGAGTCGAAATCAGGGGGGAGTATCTTGAAGCATACCCACTTGACCATCGTGTACTCTTTTTGTCCTTCGTCCAGGGTTATTTTGTCCCACTGGGTTTTGTTACCTGGCAAGGTTTTAACGAGGCACATCTTTAGCATGGTCACCCCAGTTGTGACTTCCAGGCAATTTCTCTAATTGTGTCAACTGATCCACGTCATCAATAACAACAAGCACCTTCATTCTACACGACCGCCTTTCTATCATAGCAGCTCCTGTGTATTCATCCTCTATATTTTCAATTTTAGCCATCAGGATTCTGGAAAGAAGTTTTTCTTGTAGAGAAACTAGGCCATTGTTTTTGGACATTTCTCTAACATTGGAAAGAAAGCAGGTTCGGTCAAAATCCTGACAAATTTCATCATGGATAGCTCGAGCAAGTGTTGTCTTACCTATGCCCCGCATGCCATGGATCCCTATAAAACGCACCCCATCAAGCTGCGGATATATGTAATTGCTTAATAAATCATCAATGCGAGAACCCATTCCTATGAAGCCCTTGTCAACACTTGAAGATGTATACACGGACTTCTTTAGTATATGATTAACAAGCTCGTCAATTAAACTTGATTCATGTCTGAGAAAATTTAGATAAAATTGTGAGTTAGAAACTTAGCAATGTAACATAAGCAGCAAAAACAATATTAGCATTTGGCAACATTAAGTAAATGCAAAATGCTAATCCAGTGAGTCTCTCAAATTTACTGGATGTTCATTACTCTCCATTCGTATCCATCCAATCCAATTTAAATCATAAAGAATAGTTCATTTTAAAAAGAAGAGATTATCCTGCTCTCAAAAGGATGGGGTTGGATATATCTATCTACTTGGTAGTATGGAGGAAAATATGCAGTGTGATCAATCTTACATCCCAGCCAGAAAGGTTGGCCACCTGTGTCAAAGCATCTCTCCACGCATTTAGTCTCTCCTCATTCTTCCCATAAACTTCTTCATGTGCCCTTACTTCTACTTCGGGGTCCCTTTTGGGCCCAAACCTTCCCCTTTGGTGCCGCACATCAGAAGGATCCACCTTGTAGAAGACGGGCACGACTTGTTGGCCCATCTCTTTCATGCATTGAATAATCTTGACGAGTTCATCCAAGCACCATGACGAAGAAGCATAGTTCTCTGAGAGAATGACAATCGCAAATCTAGACTCCTCAATTGCAGCTAAAAGTTCAGGCCAAATGGATTTCCCTTTCTCAAGCTCTGCCCCATCCCAAAAGGGGAGAATTCCTTTCTGATTTAATTCAGCATACAGATGACTGGTAAAATATTTGCGGGTATCTTTCCCCCTGAAGTTTAGAAACACATCGTATTTCCATCGACGACGAGAAGAGGTTTATGCCATCTCCTTCGGAATTGAATCAGAGTCGTCTGTTCTTGACGGAAATACTCTCTTTCTAGTCAATGGTCCGACTTGATTCCACTCTCCAGCTAAAAGGGTCCTCACATTCTACTTTATGTACATCTTTCTGACAATTTTTAATTTTCCATCTCATTTGGAACCAACCCAAATGACAATTTTTACAGAACGGCCGCATCAAGGGGTCCAACAAAATTGAGCATTGTTGCAGCAGATACTTTTTATGACATTGGTTTCATCCCTGAAAACAACAAACCGGGAAAAAAAATAAAATACTGAGTTATATATCAATTGCACTGTTGAAAAGTCCATTGAATCCAGGCTAAGACGATTCTAATTCAACAACAGCCACACTTGATTTGTTTCTTAATCTGTTCATAATCACCATGAATTAATATTGCTGAGTCTATTTTTCAATATGAATGGATCAGAAAACAGAGTAGTGTAATGTATGTAAGTCGACGAACAAAGCCAGAAAGACAAGTTTGTCAAAGCATTGCTCCATTTCGAAACTTTGTCCCCATTATTCAAATAAACTTCTTCATGCTCGGTAAACTCCTGCAAAAATTTCCCTATTTCTTGTGCCTTACAAAGTTCTTCCGACAAACAAATTTGTTGCGGATGTCTTCCCCTCTAAAACATAGAAATACTTCATATTTGCATGGATGACGATGATGATGGCACTGTTTGAATCCAGTGCCGTTCAGCAGCCACAATGCATGTAACGCCGCCCACGTAGCTCAATGGTCTGTCATGAATGTGACCGCTATAGCTGCATATCAGGCAAAGCTTGGTTTCCACAGTCTTCGATCGTCCGTCCTTCCGCCCCATGTCTTCCATATAATTGAAATACAAATATGAATGTGCTGCTGTGCTGCTCTGGTTTTGGATGTGTACATTAGCATACCCACTGAATTTCATTTTAGTTTTACTCATTCACTCTACTCAATACTCTGTTTTGGTTTTAGTCAACAGTAAATAACAGCATACAAAGTAAGCAATCTATGCTTTAGATTTGAATTTGTTAAAATATCGATTATTTGAAGAGTGAGTGTCAACTGTCAACAGACATGGGCTAATCTTCTTGGTCATAGTTTATGCCAGCAGGTGGGGATTTGAGGAATATCCCCTTTGGTTTTGGCGTCGCTACATAGAACAGTTTGCTTTTCACACCTGAATATTAATAGTGAGGGAGAGAGGGAGGAAGGGAGGGAGGGAGGGGGAGAGAGGTATCATTTCATCAATGTATCATGTCCAATTGAAAAATTCTCTCAAACTTATGCACAGACAAGACCATGTTGCATGCAATTAATGACTAAATCAAAACTTGGAGCAGATTGATAAAGGATAAGGACCTGGTTGCAAATCTTTAGGTAGTAGTTTCCACAAGTTCTGCTGTAATATGAACCAAAATAATACAAAAAGAGGTACTTTTTACTATCAAAGAATTCAAAAATTGAGCTATGCTTATTAGATCCATGTTTGACAATAGGCTTTTTCTTTTTCCTATTACCTTCTTAATGGCGTGTCTAAACACTAACAAAAAAGGCAGACCCTATTCTAACTAATTATGCAGCCCGCCAATTTGAGTTTTTTCCCACCTCCACATGATCAAATATAAAACGGTACAAATTTCTAAATACATGGCTCTGAAAATTTGGAAGAAAATCTAAGAGTCATGACCCAGATATAAGGGAAACAATAATTAATCTGAAATCAAACAATAGAGCAGTTTAAGCTAATAGATTTCCATGACGACCTAATATGATATGAGAGATAGAGATGAAGAAAACGACTAACGGGCTTCCCTATATCACTTAACATGAAAATTGCTCATTGACGTCCAAAGCTTGACTATTGTAATAATAAGACCAGTGACTGAACCATTAAGGTTAAAAGAAGTATCCTACTACCATCAAGTCAGCTATGTACAAAATAATGCAAACCTGGAGAGTCCATCTGGCGTTTCCAATATGACCAAATTTTCAGGGCTTACAATATATATGAAAATTTCAGGCAGACTCCACCAGTCAATGCGTCTATTTGGGCCTTCAGGAACATAATAGTCTAGAAAACAGGTAGCTATGACAACGCATGATATCAAGCAAAGGAACAGTTAAGGCATGCTTCCTCAACTGGAAGGTCCTTGCATTGATTCAGTATAGCTTCAGAGATAGGAGCTATATGATGTTGCAGAACAGCCGCACCAAGGGGTCCGACCAAATTCAGCTTTGTTGCAGCAGAAATAACATCTCTCATTGTGATAAACATGAAAACTCTTTGAGAAGTACTGCTATCCAACCCAAGAAATCCACATATAAGCCCATATATAGGAGCACGGTGAAAAGAAACAACTCCATTACTTAAAGAAGTTTCCCTCATAGATTTAAGAAATGGTATTTCTGAATACACTGCTGCAGCCACTCTCATGAGTGCAGACCCTTGTGCAATTGATACCTTTCTACCCACTTCATTAGTTAGCATTACGTCTAACATCTTGTCGTGTTCCACAAGGTCTCCAAATCAGGTGATATTGTTGTAGAATATACAAAAGGAAGGAGTAAGCTTGCAATATTCTCTAACAAATGAATTACGAAAGTTTGGAGATCTTCAGGACCCGAGACCATCCGAGCCTAAATTGCAGCCTCAAGACCAAAGGAATGAGCAAAACCACTGGTTGGGAGGATAGAATCAAGCAGTTGTCATTGTCCCCATTGTAAAAGGGAGTCTGAGAAAGAAGGCTCCTTGGTTTCTTTGTTTATATGCATCCCACTTCAATCTGGAAAAAGGGACTACTCCCTGATACACAATGAGCAACAAACACAATCAATTGTCTTTAAGAGGAAAACAGTATAGCCCTCAATCAATTTTAATTTGAAAATTAAATTTACTTGTCTAACTCATTTCTATTTTTAGAAATATTCTTTTATGACTCATCTAATGAAATCTCTCATTTGGATTTATACCAATAAAACTATTAAAATATATTCAAGTTTTCTAACAAAATCCATGTCAAAAAGATTAGTTTTTTTTTTTTTGCCCGAATCTCTCATTTAATTTTCTCTTTCAGTTTCAATAGTCATCTATTCCAATTTATGTCAAAAGATTAGTAAGTTAACAACTGTGAGTAATGAAGAAGAAAATGATTTTAAACCAAACAATACGAAAATAAGATGCTGCTCTCTAGGTTTTCTCTTTAGGGCACAACCGTCATCTTCATCTTCTGCTCCGTCCGGCGGCACGTCGCCACGAAGTCGTCGCTGGACGGGTCTTCTTGTGCTCGTTTGGTTTTATAAGATGATGAACTTATCAAATATTATTGCTTCTTTGCCTTGCAGAGCTATTATTACTTCTTTTTCTACACAAATCTCATTATCACTTTTTAATATGCAAAAGATCGAATGCTCTAGATTTTGGAATTGTATCATGTGCTATTGATTTAGAGAATGACATTATGCCTGCACGATTCACATGGCTCAGACATTTTTTATAAGGCAATGACTCTTGGTAGGGTATTTGGAAATCTTGGTGAGAATTTGCAATATAACAAAATGTTAACTAGAGACATTGTTTGCTGCGTTATGCCTGCATGACTCATATGACATAGTCCTTTTAACAATTAATTGTTGTTTATTTGACCATGTCACATTCATTCTTTTAGAAAATGGAAGATAGTGATGAAAATTCAGAACAAAAGAAGCGGAGTGTGTAATAAATATCGAATCAATTGCATAATTTAGTCCAGTAAATCATCAAACATGGGATATCACTATTGTGATTGTTCTACTCTTTAGTCCTACACAGTACCAAACATGAGTGATCAGTCAGGTACTAGTACAGCATAAGCCAGGTTAGAGGAGTTCTAGACTGTTATAGAAATTAAGGTGGGGCATAAAGAGTCTTGTGAAACAAACATGCCTTATATGTATGTATTTTAAAAATAGGTCTAAAAATAGTACCCAAAAATTTTGACTGATAGTTTGTCAGAGTGACTTTAGAGAAACAGATATTATCCCAACTTTTGGCGGCAAGATGGGCAAATAGATTGAGGTTTGTCATTGTCACTATTTAGGATGAAATCAAAAAGTTTAGGTACTACTTGCATTTGATCAAAATGTAAGTCCAAGAGTTGTTTGTTTTTGTGTGACTTCTAAATTTCTTTGGTTTTCTTTCCTTTTTCAATTTCAAAGGTTATTTATAGATACCTTACTTTTTTTATATGAGACTCAAAGTCTATTTCCTTGCTAGACCCCCTCCTATCTCTCTGAACTTTTCTCAACTATTTCAAAATGGAGTCTCTCAAATTCACTACTTGAGTCCCATACAAATCATCATCCAAGAATTTAGTGCGACTCAAATTGGTTAATCACCATGATGTGATTTAGCAAGTGGTTTTTGCTCATTTGTGGAAGAAAATAAGTAAAAGAAATGCATTGAGGCTTAGAGCGTCAGTTTTAAATAAAGCCAGCTTGCTAGATGGAGCATTAGTTGTTGAAGATGAGAAGAACGAAGAAAAAAGTGTCTTATTACATGTCGAGAGAGATTCACATGGCTCCGTTATTGGGTTTAATATGTCTCCCCTAGTCCCCCTAATGGTGAAATTATGATTGACAACAATGAAGATATAACTTCTCATAGACTAGAAATAGCAGAAGCTGTAGGTGGAAATAATAGTTTCTACATTGTCAGCAAGTTTCTCGATAGGATGATAAAAGCTTAACGCTTTTTCATCTACCTGTCTCACTTTTAGATCCGCTCTCTGATTAATCGTATCCTAGATATGAGAGTTTCTAAAAGTTTTCTCAAGTTTTCTTGAGTGGTTCTTAATTTAATTGCTTGCTGATGGATGTAATTAGCCAAATTCTCAGTTCTTACTAACTTCTTTTCAATATCAGAAAGATATTTTTTTTCTTTCAAATAATCTGGCTTGACTTCAAGCTTAGCTACTGTGGAATTTATTTCTTCGAGTTGATTAATCCTTAGATTAATTCTCTCGAGTTGTTCCTAGATAGATTATCTAGGTATTCAATTAAGCTTGTTCTTGCATGATCAAGCTCTTCTACTCTTATCTCTCTTTGGAGATGAATATGTTCGTCGTATAGAGTATTTAAAACTCTACACACGTATTCAATGGAGTATTGACTTTCTTCAATATTCCTTGTGTGAAAGCACACTTGCCACTTCTCACTTCCTCTTTCAATCCAAAAGGCTTGGTAATTCTTACGTTTGGATTCTCTTTTGCTGGTTAAGAGAAGCCAACTCTAAGGAGTAAGCTTTTTCCTTACCTGTTTTTGTGCAAAACAGGCTCTGATACCAGCTAGAACGGATCTAACCGATGTTCAAATAATCAAGAGGCTTCTGTTCTTCCTCAAGAGTTTCTTTAATTACCTTAATTTCTTCTTCAACTTGGTAGATTCTTCTCTGAACTTGGTAGATAATATCCCAATAATGGGGAGTTTTTCTACTAAGTCTTGATCTAAAATGTTTTAGTGCTCTTAACTTTTCTCGTTCTTCTCGCAACTCTTTACTAGGGTCTTTGCAAGCAGAAAACAACTCAATTCTATTAAAGATAGAAATTAGGGCTTTTTATGGGATAGGATTTTCTTATGGGCTTTTTATTTCTTTTTTTTTTATTTTACTACTTTGTGTTAGTAATAAATCCCTACTCTATACCAGTAAACCTCGTCATGCTCCATGAATAATTGAAGTTAACTGGCATCCTCCTCCTTATGGGTATATTAAGGTGAACACTGATGGGGCATGGAAAACTAGCTCGAATAAAGCTGGCTATGGCGGGGGGTTTCGGGATTATAGAGGCAAGGTTCTAGGTGCTTTTTGTTCTAATTTGGACATTGCTAGTTCTGTTGCCGCTGAAGTTATGGCTGTTATCCAATCTATTGAATTAGCTTGGGTAAGTGAGTGGAAGCATATTTGGTTGGAAGTGGATTCAAAGTTAGTTCTTCACTTCCTTCGGTCTCCTACCTTAGTGCCTTGGCAGCTAAGAGTAGAGTGGCGGAACTGTTTGTACCGGATTTAGCAGATGGAGTTTCGCTCTTCTCAAATTTTTCGTGAAGGTAACCGAGTTGCAGATGCTTTGGCAAATGAAGGGATAAATTCATCAGGTTTGACGTGGTGGGACTTGCCCCCTGACGTGGTGGGCTTCCTAACTTTCGGTTCTGTTAGTTTTCTTCGTTAGTTGCAAGTTATAGGTTTGTTTTTTGTTTCAGGTGGACTATGATTTAGGCCCCTCCTACTTTACTATTCTTCTTTCCCTTTTTTAATAAATTAACCTCGCTCCATCGGGGTTTAACAAAAAAAAAACAGTAGGGCGGGTTGGGCTTTTTGCCTTGGTGTGCACTCTCAGTGCCTTGTCATTCCTAGAGAGGAGGCAAGTCTTTATTAGATGGGCGCAACCTCCTAGTGGCAAGATGAAACAAAGTGTCGTCACAAGTTCTGGTCGACAGCATAGTGGGAAAGCAAATTGTATTGTCTTATGGCTTTATATGAGCTTTATATTTCCGGTATGTCACTATTGTGAAGCAAATGGAGTTGCCCAGTTATCTGGTATGTCAACCCTTGCTAGTTGGTGCATGTTTGAATACATGGAATTAGTGGGAGTTCCTCTTACTATCTCTCGTTACTAATTCTTCCGAGTTTAGACTTTATGTCCTTCCCTTTGTATTCAGCAGTTTCATTAATGAAGGCTTGAGGACAGTTACACCAGCCGTTATTTCAAAAAAAAAAAAAGATAAAAATTATGAATAATGAAAATTAACTGTTTACCTTTAAATATAGATGATGAATTCTAAGAGTAATAAAGGTTAATTACATATAAGTGCATCTTTGAATGTTCTTTTAGCCATAAGGCTACCAATTAGTTTTTTCCCTCATAAGGCCACTAGATTAAAAATGGTATTATATTTTGGATATTAAAAACCAACATATTTACATAAATGCCACTAGAGTACAAAGTCAACAATCATTCTCTCTCTGCTCTCCGGCGAGGTCTCCGGTCAACTCCGAGGGTCTCCGGCCGACCTCCAGCCAACTTCTGGCAAACTCCGCGCAACCACAAAAGCTACTATCACTAACACCAAAAGCTACTATGACTAGCAACAAAAACTACTGTGATGAGATTTCTGGCAACCTCTGGCGATGTCACAAAAGCTACTATCACTATCACTAGCAACAAAAGCTACTGTCATTAGCAACAAAAGGTACTCTGGTGAGATTTCCAACAACCTCCAACGAGATAACAAAAGTTACTATCACCAACAATAAAAGCTACTCCTTACCAAAAAACTTATGCTCCCCAAAACGAAAAGCTACTATCCCCACAAAAAAAAACTACTGTCACCAATACCAAAAGCTACTCTCACCAGCAACAAACGTTACTCTCACCAGCAACAAACGTTACTCTCACCAGCAACAAACGTTACTCTCACCAACATCAGAAAACTACTCTCACCAACAGCAAAAGCTACTCTCACCAACAACAAAAGTTACTGTCACCAACCCCAACGAGCTACTCTCACTAACATTAGGGAGCTACTCCTGTATCAAAAACTACTCTCACCATCAACAAAAACTATTCTCACTAACACAAAAGGCTACTATCACCACCGCAAAAAACTATTTTCACCACCAACAAAATCTACTCTCACCAACGTCAAAAACTACTATCACCACCGCAAAAAGCTACAATCATCACCACCGAAAAAAACTACTATCATCACCGCCAAAGGCTACTTTCACCACCAACAAAATCTACTTTCACCAACGTCAAAAAATACTATCATCACTGCAAAAAGCTACAATCATCACCACCAAAAGTTACTTTCACCAACAACAAAATATACTCTCATTAACATCAAAAAAATTTCTCACCAATAACAAAACGCTACTTTCACCAAAAACGATAGCTACTCTCACCAACATTGAAAACCGCTTCACTTGCTCTGTTTCTGAAATGATGCAAGTCAAGACAAATATTGCCAGAATTCAACCAAAAAAAACAAAAACACAAACCAAAATAAAACACCATCATAAACATAGATACCATAGCATCAAAATTGAACAATGAGGAGTAAAATTAAGATCCAATTTCATTACCATACCTCAAAACAATATAATAGCTACTCAGATAAATTTAGGAGCGGCAAGTAATAACCGGAGTCTGGAAGGGTCTTCTAGGATTTGGATTGGATTCGCCGAAGCTTCTCTTCTTTAAACTTGACTTCACCTCACTCTCCGATCCAATTGAGAATCTGCGTGACTCGCACGAAATCTCGCCGCAGAAGTATGAGCACGAGGTCTAGTTCACAGAGAAACCAGAAGCCTCACTACGAGCATTCGGTTTCTGAGACGAGTAGAGAATCGGAGAGATCTGAGTTGGACTCCAGTGAGGTAGCTCCGATCGAGGCTTCATCGTCGTCGTCTTCAGGCGTGGCGGCGCCGTTTCGAGATTTTGCAAGCTTGAATCGATTGGAATCTCACCAGATCGGAGGCGGTGGTCGCCGGAATCGGATGGGGGGAGAGAGCGTCGTGCCGGCGGTCACCTGAATAGGAGGCGGAGAGCAAAGACGTGAAAAATCTGTGGTCGAGGAGAGAGAGAGACTGTGATCAGGTAGAGAGAGAGTGAGGTACGGGCGTAAGGCTGATGGAATTAATTGGGTTTCTTAAGTGGGAGGGTAAAATTGTCAGGAATGAATTAATTTGTGGAAGCAAGTGGCCTTAAGTGTACAAGAAAAATTAAGTGGCCTTATCACTAATTAAAGTTTCAAAAGATCACTTGTGTGTAATTTTCTATAGTAATAAATGCTTAAAATCATAAATTCAAGATATGAACCCACAAAGCTCCGTCATAAACGAAAAAAAAATATATATATATATATATATATCTATTTTTTACAGTAACGGTAAAAGTAAAAATTAAAATTATGAAAGTTAAAAGGATAAATACGGGCAAAAGGGCAAAAGTGAAAATATGAAAATATTGTGGAGTTTTTTATCATTACCTACTCTATTCTGACCTTTTTTTTTTTGTTCTTTCCCTGAAAATAAATAGAGCTCCAGCCTTTTTCAACCTGTATATAAAACCTTCTCTAGTTCTATTCGGACTTGAGACTTGTTTTTGGCTTTGCCTCTGTGCTTTGGGTGAGTTTTCTGCTTGTGCTCATCAAACTTTTCTCGTTCAAATTATATCTTCGCAAGATTAGCTCTATTACATTCCATTTAACTCGAGCCTCAAGAAACCAAATTTCCTATAGAAATCTTGGGCAGTCTTCATCAATGGGGTTTTCACCATTCTTCCCAAACCCTCTGTTTCCTCATATCAAAAACCCTAACAAGCGTAGTGCTTCTCCACCACAAAGTAAGAAGCAAAAGGTAGCTGATGATGAGATCAACACAGATCAAGAAGGCATTGAGCAACTCCGCGACGTCGTTTCTGTCAGTGGAGTCAATCTTGTGGAAGAGCAAGAGCGCATGCTGTTGCTTTCGGGGCCCAAGAAGCAGCAATCATCTTGAAAACTTGTGCTTCAAGAAAATCTAGAAGGGCTGGTTTTGCAGAAGATTCCCTTGCAGAAGAAGTTGGCGGGAATCATGGGGAGGTGTGGTTTGAGAATTGGTGTAGACAAAGATGTGGATAGATGCTTGTCAATGTGTGTGGAGGAGAGAATAAGGGGGATCCTATGCAATTTGATTAGACAGTCGAAGCAGCGGGTTGATTGCGAAAAATCGAGGCACCACCCTGTTTCGACATCTGATGTGAAGCAAGAAATTATGATTCTCAACAAGAAAGCTAGGGAAGAGTTTCAGGAAAAGGCTCAGAAGCTTAATGAAGCTAAGGTTAGCAATAACGGATTTGAGGGTGTTAAGGATAAACATGACGATGGAGATGACAAAATGAGGAGAAGTACAGCAGCAGCAAATGTTGCTGCCCTTGCTGCTCTTGGAGGACATGACATATTGGCAAAATGGCAACTTAAGGCGGATCAGCTGGCCCGGGAGAAGCGTCGAGGTAAAGATGTAAACCACAAGGCTACATCAACTGCTGGAAGAACAATGAATGGCAATGCAGAAGCAGAGAAAAGGGGCGGTGTAGAAGCTTTGGTGTCTGCAGCTGGGAGTGCTGTTGGAAAGTATGGGATGAATGTCCAAATTATGATGATGCCTCAAACAAAGGTAGCTAGTACTCGTAGCATATCTGTCAAGGACGTGATTGCTGTTCTCGAAAAAGAACCTCAGATGTCCAAGCCTACTCTGATCTATTTACTAATGAACACTGCAGCTGGTGAATAATCTGAAAGTGCTAAACACTATTGTGTGTGAGAGATTCCTAGAGCTAGGGTCTTTAAACTGTTAATATCAGCTCCTCGATCTTCATTACCTGCAGAATGGCTATTTGGAGTTCCTAGGATCAATTTCTTTGAGCAAGAAAATATGTCGCAGAAACTGAGCACACATATGAGCTAGGCTTTTTGATCCTTGGGTAGATTGAGAACAAGATTTAATAGTTTCTGTGCAAAAATTAGTATGATGAAAGATGAAGTTGTGTATTTCGAATACTTTTTCTTTAAACTGTTCTTGCTTTTTCTTTCCTTTCAGTTTACCATCCTGTTCATTTATATTGGAAAGCTGCAAAACATATGATGCAGTCGGATTGATAACTAGGTTTACCAGCAATAAACCTAACAAAAGGGTTCTGGAGTCCACCAGACATAAAAGAGAAAATTCTCTATTTTATTGATAAAAGATGAAAGATAGGTTCTGCAGCCGCTTGCGGCTGCTTAAATAAGAGAAAAGTACCCTAGGGCGACTAACAATGAAACCCTAAAGCCCATGGGTAAAAACGAAAACAACCCAAAAGTAACTAGGAAAACCAAAACTCCGAAAAATAGAAAAATGCAGTTTTGAGGCCCTAAACGACCCCGAAAGCCCGAAAAAAGCCATAGCTCATGGCAAAGTGATGAGTCTTGTTTCTGGCGCGATTCCCTTTCCGGAAAGGTAAGGCACGTCCCAATCGGACATCGAGCTATTTCGTGTCTACTAGTCACTTTTCGTTTTCCTCCTTTAGCACGATCCAACTGTTCTTCGAATTGGGCTGCCATCTGTTCTGCATCAGTCTCCTCCACCTCCGAAGAACTCTACCCCGAGTTCTCATCTGGATAAAGAACCTCATCTTCACTAAACTCATGCAGGACAACCATATTAAAGGTGTTGGAGATACCCATGGAATCAGGAAGGTCAACAACATAAGCATTGTCGTTGATCTTCCACAGCACCTTAAAAGGACCATATTTTCTGTTCTTCAGCTTGTTGTAGGTACCAACAGGAAATCTCTCCTTCCTCAGAAACACCATCACGTCATCACCCTCTTGGAACACTTTTACTCTGCGATGTTTATCAGCTGCAGCTTTATACTTAGCATTAGTTTCTTCTAGCTTGGCCTTAACTTCGTCTCGAACAGCCTGCACATCTCTAGCCATGCCCTCAGCAGCAACACTAACACCAGAAACCTTAGGAAGCTTCACCAGATCAACCACATGTCGAGGAACAGCAGTATAAACTAAGGAGAATGGTGACTTCCCTGTTGCACTATGCACAACACTGTTATAAGAAAACTCCACCTGTGGCAAAGTATAATCCCACTGTTTGTGTCAATCTCCACAAACACTTCGGACCATCTTACCCAAAGTTCTGTTAGTAACCTCTGTCTGCCCATCAGTTTGAGGATGAGCTGTGCTGCTACGGTTCAAAGCTGTTCCAAACATCCTCGACAAGGTAATCCAGAAGTGGCTAAGGAACTTTGTGTCTCTATCAGAAGTAATGGACTTGGGTACTCCATGCAAACGAACCACCTCCCTGAAGTACAGTTTGGCTATATTAGAAGCATCAGCAGTCTTCTTACATGCGATGAAATGCGCCATCTTGGAGAACCTGTCAACTACCACAAACACTGAATCCACACCCCTTTGGGTACGGGGTAATCCCAACACAAAATCCATAGCAAGATCCTGCCAAACATCTTCAGGAACAGGTAAAGGTAGATAAAGACCTGTGTTTTGGGACTGACCCTTAGAAACCTAGCAGGTGTAGCACTTTCTCACGATAGTTCCTGCATCCTTCTTCAATTGTGGCCAGAAATACCTCTCCTCAAGGCTAGCATAGTTTTGTCTCGACCCAAGTGCCCACTCAATCCCCCTCCATGCAGATCTCTGATCAGTTTCTCCCTCAATGAAGAACTAGGGATACATAGCCGGTTGCCCTTGAAGAAATATCCTTTATTCTCATAAAAATCTGCAACTGCATTATTGTTGCTGCACTTGGCCCAAATCTCCTTGAAATCAACATCTTCCTCATACAACTCCTTCAAGAGATCAAACCCCACAATCTCCTGAGCTAAAGGGACCAGCAAGGAAGCCCTCCTACTCAAAGCATCTGCAACCCGGTTAAGAGTACCAGATTTATGCTGAATCACAAAAGGGAATTTCTGCAGAAAACTCACCCACCTTGCATGCATCTTATTCACAGTTTTCTGGCTATTAAGGTACTTCAAGGCCTGATGATCAGTGAGCAGTACAAACTCCCTCTGAATCAGGTAGTGTCCCATTGCCTCAATGCCCGGAACACTGCATAAAATTCTTGGTCATAAGTACTCAACTTCTGACGAGCTTCACTCAGCTTTTCACTAAAGAATGCTACTGGATTCTTCTCTTGTGACAACACAGCACCTACCCCCACGCCACTAGTATCACATTCAACCTCAAATACCTTGTCAAAATTAGGAAGAGCAAGAACTTGTGCAATACAAAGTTTCTCCTTGATTAAGGCAAAACTCTTCTCTTGTTCCTCTCCCCATTGGAATTTGCCTTTCTTCAAACATTCAGTAATAGGGGCAGTAATGGTACTGAAATTCTTCACAAACCTCTTGTAGAAAGTAGCTAAACCATGAAAGCTCCACACCTCAGAAACTGTTTTTGGAGCTGGCCATTCTCTTATTGCTCGCACCTTCTCTTCATCAACCTGAATGCCTTCTTCTCTAACCACAAATCCCAAAAATAACAGCTTGTTGGTACAGAAAGTACACTTCTTCAAGTTAATGTACAGTTTATTTTCCTGTAACGCTCCCAAAACCTGTCTCAAATGTACCAGATGTTCTTCTTTGGTCCTGCTATAGATCAATATATCATCAAAATACACCACGACAAAGGTACCAATAAAAGGACGAAGAACCTGGTTCATAAGCCTCATAAAAGTGTTGGGTGCATTAGACAACCCGAATGGCATAACCATCCACTCGAACAAGCCATCCTTGCTCTTAAAAGCTGTCTTCCACTCATCTCCTGGCTTGATTCGAACCTGGTGGTAACCACTTCGAAGATCTATCTTGGTAAACACTTTGGAACCCTCCAGTTCATTAAGCATGTCCTCTAAACGAGGAATGGGAAACCTGTACTTCACAGTTATCTTATTTATGGCTCTGCTATCAACACACATCCGCCATTGATTGCCCTTCTTAGGAACAAGGAGGACAGGAACTACACAAGGACTCATACTTTCACGAATGAACCCTTTTTTCAACAAGTCTTCAATCTGCTCCCTCAAAATCTCATTCTCCTTGGGACTCATTCGGTAATGTGGCAGATTTTGCAAACTAGCTCCAGGAACCAAATCAATCTGATGTTGAATGTCCCTCATAGGTGGTAGTTCGTTGGGCAACTCATCTGAATTCAACTCTTCAAACTCTCCCAACATATTCTGCACTTCCTTAGGGAGCACCACATCTTCCTTTTCTGCAGCCAACAACCCCTTTATCACCACTGGGCAGAAAACTTCAGATTCTTTAAAGGCCTCCTCCATCTCAAATTCACTACTAGACAATGTCGGAAAACTCTCCCCTTTCTTTCCACCAGATTTCTCAAATTGACACACAGGAGCCATAGCAATTTTATGACTATTCCACATAAACATCATCACATTATCTCTGCCTTTATAAATCACATCCACATCATATTGCCAAGGTCGTCCAAATAAAATATGACAAGCATCCATATCAATAATATCACACAGAGCTTCATCTTTATAATGCTTACCAATGGATACCGGTACTTTGTAGGAATCAGTAACTCGAACTTGTGTACCTTTCTTGACCCAACCAAGGGAATAAGGTGCTTCATGAGGCTGCGTAGGTAAATACAAGTATTCCACTAGCTTCTTGGCTACAAAGTTTTCACAGCTCCCATTATCCACAATCAAATTGCACACTTTGTTATTGATGGAACAAAATGACCTGAAAACATTGCGTCGCTGCCCATCTTCTTTAGGACATAATAAGACCCGCTGCAACACAATATTAACCTTTTCAGGAGACTCCTCCTCCGCAAACTCAGCCCCATCATAATCGTCACCTCTTCCTCCTTCTTCTTCATCTTCATCATATTCACCTATAAGAGCAATTTGTCTCCTCTCAGGACACACATTAGATTTATGCCCAGGCTTGTCGCATCGATAACAGACATCTGTTGTAGGTCTAGCATGAGGATTATTAAGCCTCTGGTTCGGGGCCCTGTTTTGAGCACCACTAGAACTGTTAGAACTACCAGCCCCTTTAAAAGGAGGATTGGAAGCCCTAAAAGCGTTTTCTGTTTTCTGCAGTGTGGTTTTACCCTTGTCAGTTGAGGAGTTAACCAAATCTGTGCTCCTTTGATAGTTATATCTCTGGAAAGAAGAAGCTTGTGAAGGCTTCTCTAACAACTCTGCCTTCAATGCTAGGTTTGAAACTTCGGTCATAGTATGAACAGTTTGTAACCCAATTTTCTCCTGAATGGAAGGCTTCAGCCCACTGACATAGCGAGCCACCTTCTGGCCTTCAGTTTCTCCTAGTTCATTACGCTCTGAGTAGCGTAAGAACTCAGCTGTGTAATCAGCCACTGTCCTAGTTCCCTGGACACATTCAATGTACAACCTGTATAAAATCTGCTCATAATCATCTGGCAAGAATCTATCCATCATCAACTGCTTCATTCTTCGCCATGATCTAACACCCTGCTTCCTCTGCTTCTTTCGAGTGTTCTGCAACTTATCCCACCATACTACAGCAGTACTCTTCAATCTCCAGGCAACATGCTTAACCTGCTTGTGTTCAGGCACTTCCATAATCTCAAAGAATCTGTCCACCTGAAGCTGCCGATCCAAATAATCTTCTACACCCAAGTTGCCCGAAAAGAAAGGAATTTCGGCCTTGACTTTGTAATCCTGGTCAGCTTGTCCCTGTTGTTCATGTTGCAAAATTTCTTCTTCAGGCTCAGATTCTGAAGTATTATCAACAACTTCACCACGTGGAGCCCCAACTCGCTAGCCTCCTTCCCCGCCTCTATTCCGATTATTGTTGTTGTTGTTGTTGTTGTCGTTTTCCTCCTTTAGCACGATCCAACTGTTCTTCGAATTGGGCTGCCATCCGTTCTGCATCAACATATCAACTTTGACAACTTAGACATACACCTACAAGCCTATGTGTGTAGGCACAAACAAACTCTACTTTTCTAATTGCTATTTGCTATTCATAGCTTCAGTTTTACCATATCTCAATGAGAGAGAAGTAATTTTGGTTGAGGGGGGATTCAGACTCAAAAAGAAGAGAACAGAGACTTGATTCATACTAATGAACAAAATTTGGTAAACATGTCTGTACTTAATAGGACTCTTGTTTGGAATAGGTACATACTGGTATGGCCTTAAGAGTAGTCGTTACATTTTGTCTTTGTTCGTTCAATTCAGAGACACCAGAAATCACAGGTTTATGAAAGCAAAGCAAAGTGAAACTCTCTCTATCTTCGGCTACTATTTCTGGGCTGCATCTATTCTTTCAGCATACGGTCTTCAGATCCTCAATGAATGAGAGAATAGTGATATAGAATAGTGATATAAACTATCAAGCTACGAGTTCTCAATGCTAGGGCCAACTGTCAGGAAGTCACCATAAGTCCCAGATTCCGAGCTGACATTTGAGAAAGAAGAAATCTCAAATTGAGAGACACCAAAATTACATGAGCTGCAATTAATAGACACAACATAATGGGCAAACAGTAAGTGTGAAATGCATGTTGTGTCTGAATAGACATAGAATAACATGTATAAGGAATTATTTCCAAGTCATTTTTTTTGCTGTTCCATTCTGGTATTCCCCCTGTTGTGAACTCTTGTTAGTATTTGTTTTTGCATATTGGACAACTTGAATTATACATTACTGAAATGAAATTTCAAATATCTGGCTCTTAATTCGTAAGATTACCCAAGGTATATGTAGTTTCATATTTGAACTTTCAATTCATAATATAAGTCTCTTTTCCATGATTTGGCTCACAACAGCCACTGAAAAGAGGAGCTAGCTCCTCATATGCATTCTCAGACAAGAGGGCTGGGATTAGAAACTATTCAAACATGTGGCACAAGTTGGTTTCTGTTTTGAATCAGGACACAACACAGAGATTCTACATAAGCTTAGAAGGTCCCATTCTAAAACCATTGGAAGGAAAAAAAAAAAAAAAAAAAGCACACGGAAAACGACGAGATAACAAGAATCACTGCATATTTCAATATCTTTGCCCTCAAGCCCATCCCGATGGGGTCTGTTGCTACCCGCAAGATTGTTACATGGACTGCCACCAATCACCAGATCAAACCCGCCAAAGGAACTGATATAATGCTCTAAGCGGTCAGCATTCAACTCTTGCACGTCAGCAAGGTGATGCAAGTTCCCTCTCTTGTTTGTCTGCCCCCACCAACACCTCACAACATTTCTGCTCACCTCTGAAATCTCCACTGACACAACATTCTTCATCGGGATACCAAGCCGGTAAAGAGCTATCTCTGCACCACCAATCCCAGAGAAGAGAGAGGACATTGATGCCATTGGGAAATCGATCTTTCAAAACTGACAGGTGATAAGCCACTGTATCAATCTGAAGAAGTGGAACCCATAAGTAAAATATAATAGCAGAGTATGCGATAAAAGTGAAAATCTACTATAATAGAAATTGTTCAAATACAAAGTTCATTAGATAGAAGCAGCAAAATATACAAATCTACTCAAAACTGTCATGCTCCAGCACACAAAAAGTGAAAACTGAAGCAAATACAACTGTTGTAAAGTGAAACTGTATGAAATATAAATGCAAACGAACCCATGAACGAATTTAATAGCAGAGAATATCTAAATGCCAATGAACCATAAGCATATGTAAATTCAAAATGCTGGGACAACTGATAGAAAAGTTGAAACATAAAGTTCAATTATAGAGAAGTTGAAATACAGATCATGCTTGTGAACAGAACAAAAAACCAAAGCAAATGGAATTGTCTAAAATATTCAGGATCATTCCGTACATGAACAGAACAATAAGGAAGAAATGTTCAATGCAAATGGAAGTAGAAAGAACTTTACCTGGAATGAATTTCCCAGTGACTTGTATCTATCTGTCCTGCTTATTCCCTTTGTGTGGTCTCTTGGGAAACCCAAAAGCATTTCTACTTCATCAGGCTCAAGTGGGGCCACCTTTTTTTGTCCTACCCAAACAAGATTCCACTTGCTGCATTCATAAAGAACATAGCGATGGACACTTCAAGGTGGGATTTCATCTTCGTCATAGACTTTAAGAGCCTTCATGATCCTATCAGTAATTGTTGCACTAGCAATGCAAGTCTGTAAGCAAATTAGCTTTTTGTCCGATCATCCCAAGTAGGCCACCACCTCCTTGTCATGGGAAATACATCAAATATAGTTTGTGGTGGAAGGGGAACAAGACGAATTCTGTTTTTGATTGGAAGATTGTGAACATAACCCCTTTTTCTTGCTGCAGCACAAAAATACTTTAAATCAACAAACTCAGGCTTCACGTCATACAAAAAGCGGGATATTGTGCTCCAAACTCCTTCAGGAGTCAATGCCACATTCTCATAGTAAAAATAAGGAGGTCCTGTGGCTGCCTCTGGAAGACTTCTGTGGATTTGACAGAGATCAGCTGGAGTCCCAAACCCATTCATTGGACTTGGGAGATGAATTGCACCAGCATCTTCTCCTATGATCTGGTTTCCATGTCCCATAATCCTTTTCCTTTTCAGCAATGAAGATTCACACAATTTCCTTTTATTCTTCTCAGGATACTCACTCCGCCAGATGTGTACGCTGTAAAAGTTGAACCAGCAGTCAAAATCTACCAGACATGGAACGTGTAGATAAACTGACTCTTAGTCCAGAAATTAACATTGAATATCAGCAAGAAGGACAAACAATACCATCTCTTCAAGGGGAAGATGGCCATCTTCTGCCTTTGAAATTTGAGCAGGCTGATATGAAATCAGTCAAATCAACAAGTGACGAGTCAATACCAGCAATATTTGAATGAGAAAAACAGGAGTAAGTAAAAGAGACAGGTAGCAACATATATAGAATTGAAAAAGAGATCGAGGATGGATGGCATCACCAACTGACTGAACTAGCAGAAAGTGGTTTATTGTCCAAGTCAAAGAAACTAGTAAACCTGGTTGGATTTCCTACTAAACAACAGATAATATTAGGAAGGAGTTTTGTGGCCCCAAAATCACTGGCCTTTTTTATGCTATCAAAACCATTGTAGCCTAGTTGCACGAGATTCTCCTGCTATACAGTTCCAGTTACATGATTGTGATCCTGATTCCTGACTACCCAGAAAGGAACCAATATATTTTTTGGATGCGTTGAAGAGGAAATTAGATTGTTAGACCCTAAATGAAGTTGTTCTAGTTATACTTCTGGAGTTTGGGTTGGATATACCTAAAGCAAGTAAATATGTAAATAGCAGTTTACAGAATGTCAAGACAATCGTCAAAAAGAATTAATGCATTGAGATAAATCTGTACATGAGAATTCTCAAAGAAATAAAGTTATACCGCATCTTTCTATTGCTATTGAAGCCTCCAATTCATTGTACCCCATTTTAACCAAGGACGTCATAAGTTTTGTCTCCCCCTCAGATGTAGGATCAATGGTTACCTGCAAAAATAGTTGATTAATTTTCTGTGAAGTCCACGTGTAACACGCAAGTGAAGTGGCATTGCCATGAACTAATAATTCCATGTAAATTGATGTACTAGCCTATAGAATGATGAGGAAGTTCCATCAATATTGCAAAACAATATAATATCATGTGGCGTGGAGGATAGAGATTCTTATTAAAAAGGGCCAATGCCATCTAAAGTATTCAAGACATTAACTACCTCATTATCAGAGCTATCGAGATCTGAAAAACCATCTAGAAAGCTCCCATCATAATCTGAAGAAAAGAGATCCGAGTCAATTTGTTGCTGTTCTTGAGGAGAGCACTGTTCTGGAGGAGAATGCAGCTCTGGCAGAGAATGTTGCTCCTGAGGACTACTTTCAAGAGCCTGCAAAATAATAGCAAGAAAGCAGAAGAATGTAAAATCTTCTTTCTTTTTATTGCAAGTCATCAACAACTTATATTCTTCAAGTATGGGAAGATGAGACCTGGTATACCTGGGACCAACTCATCTTGCAAAAACAATAAATATGTGCATTATACTACCATGAAATGACAGATGAATCTGAACAATTGGTTAAAAATTCTGAACACCTGCGAGGTCTGGGGTCTCCACAATGTTTTGAGAATGGCAGAGTTTGATGAACTTCAACTTGTAAAAATTCTGCTCATAAAATCGAAACAGTGAGCCACCACACAAAACAGACAATTTGCTTCATAGAGATAAATAAGTAGATTATTAACTAATAGCCATACCTTTGTTCCCTTCCAAAGCTGTTCAATGTTGCTGTGGCACAAGTTGAGTTCAATAAGTTCATCTGCTTCAAAATTTTGTGGGAGAGATCTCAAGGGATACTCAGTCCATTCGAGGAGTCTTAAGGAATTAGAAAGACAAGTGAGGCCTTTGGGAAGGTCCACATTATGAATATGGAGAAGACTAAGTTGAGACAAATTTGAAAAGGCTTCTGGCTTCCAATGAGCCACTTGTAATTTAGTCAACTCCATTACCATGCCTTGGATTGAATCTGTT
Organism: Rosa multiflora; assembly: GCA_002564525.1. NCBI lineage: Eukaryota > Viridiplantae > Streptophyta > Magnoliopsida > Rosales > Rosaceae > Rosa > Rosa multiflora. Next base: position 156,593 of record BDJD01002611.1, read on the forward strand.
CCCTGATAATGAAAAACAAGAATAATAACTCTTAAGTGCAGAACACAAAAAATACCAAGACCTAAGCAGATTACAAGTAAATCTGCCTTTCTTTTTTTTTTCTACACAATAATTGAAGTGCAGAACACAAATAATAATATGCTCATCTTTTTTTTTCATTATCAAACTCTTACCTTATTTCTTTTCAGCACATTGTTGATGTCTTCATGAGACCATAATCTACTACATTTTCCTGGCTCTTTAGGAGACTGTTCGCGAACAATTTCCCAGCCCAATTCTTGTAGCAAATCATGCATCCACAGTTCGTTGTTGGATATAGTCTAGTAAGAACACTCAAACCAATGACAGGGTTTAGCTGGCAATAGTCTAGTATTTGTGTCACACGATCCTTATCCTTCCCCTTGTAAAAGCAAGCAATATGTAGGAATATTTCTCTGTCTTTTTCATCCAGTTCATCAAAACTAATCTGAAGCACATCAATAATGCGTTTATCTGGTGTGTTCTTTAGCCTATCTATCGCACTTGCCCATTCATCAGTTCTTCCACCAAATAGAAAAGATCCTAAAACCACGAGAGCCAACGGAAGCCCCTGAGCATACCCTATAATATCGTAGCACAGATGCAAATAATCTACTGGTGGGGGACATTTCTTAAAAGCCTTCAAACTCAAAAGTTGAAGTGCTTCATCACAGTTTAACCCGTTAGCCTTGTATGTAGCATCAACATCATGTGCCTTTAACAACTGAACATCTGTGGTGGTTATGACAATTCTACTCCCTGGACCAAACCAGTTGCGACTTCCAGCCAAGTTCTCTAATTGTGTCAACTTATCCACATCATCAATAACAACAAGCACCTTTATTCTACACGACCGCCTTTTTATCATAGCAGCTCCTGTGTATTCATCCTCTATATTTTTAATTTTTGCCATTAGGATTTCAGAAAGAAGTTTTTCTTGAAGAGAAACTAGGCCATTGTTTTTAGACCTTTCTCTAACATTGGAAAGAAAGTAGACTCGGTCAAATTCATGACAAATTTCATCATGGATAGCTCGAGCAAGTGTTGTCTTACCTATGCCCCGCATGCCCTATAAAACGCACCCCACCAAACTGCAGATAAATGTAATTGCTTAATAAATCTGGAATGCGGGAATCCATTCCTATGAAGCCCTTGTCAACACTTGAAGATGTATACACGGACTTCTTTAGTATATGATTAACAATTTCCTCAATTAGTTTTGTTGCAGGTCTGAGAAAATTTAGATAAAATTGTGAGTTAGAAACTTAGCAATGTAATAGAAGCGGCAAAGACAATATTAGCATTTGGCAACAGTAAGTAAATTCAAAACGCACAGTAAGTAAATTCAAAACGCTAATCCAGTCTCTCAAATTTACTGGATGTTCATTACTCTCCATCGGTATCCATTCCTCAATCAGAAAAATCATTCTGTAACAACCGGAAAAAAAAAAAAAAAAGGGTTTGTTTAAGGGCTTTTTGGTAATTGGTCACTAGGTAGGAGGGTTTTGTGGCCATCGTGCTTTTCGGATTTCACGGTTGGGGTTTTGATAGAGAGAAGACGGAGTTAGCGAATTGGGGAAAAGAAGAGGAACTTCAAGATTGGATGCCCAAGGCTGAGAAGGTTGGTGGGGATTTGAGGGGGTGCTTAGCCTACTTTACAGGTAAGTGATCCTTATCTTAGCTGGTGTTTCCTTCCAGTTGCTAAATTTGGGTTTATTGAAAAGCTGAGAGAAAGCATTGAGGTAGGGAAGCAAGTTAATTGTTTGATTTCTGGAAGTGTGGGATATTTGAGTTATGCTGGGAATTCTAATATGGATCAAGCATGCCGTTTTTTTTTTCTAACGCAAGTCATGGTATATAGTTTTCAATTTGTGTTCTATTGAATTTTCAGACTACTGTCTTCTTGGCAATGAAGCACTGCTCTGCATAATTACAAGTATAGAGGTGTTAAAGTTCCTTTATTTTATAGGCACTGCACTATATTATAATCATAGCTATCACTCATGTATAATCAGATAATTATCATAAGGAAGCATGCCGTTAGCTAAACTTCTATGCACTGCACAGTTTTACTTATATATATATACACACACACACTCACATGTATTTATTTACATGGGTCATAGACACACGCATATCTGTATGCAAGCACAAAGACGCACGCCTACTCCATACATGTTTTTATCTATATTCAATGATTGCAGCTCGGCAAGACTCCTATTGTTCTTTTGTTGAAGTACTGTTAAGGTTGACTATGTCGTTTTAGGAACCTAACCACAGGGTAAAGTGTGGGTTATGGACCCGACCACCGGGGTAAACGTGGGTAAGAATGTCTGGAGCCAGAACTAATCTTTAACATTACTTTGGACCCGACCACGGGGTGTTATGTGGGTATTGGACCTAACCACCAGGGTTAAGGGTGGACATAGTTTAACCATTGTCGATATGAGTTTACTGGTCACACCATATAGTAAGGATTCTAGGAGACTTCCGAGCCTTCATTTATGCTTCCAACCTTACAGCCTTTGTTTGATCTTAATTGGTGGTTCTTTCCTTCTTTTATTCCTTGTCATGCTTGATCCAGCTAGTTAAGATAAAGTTTGCTTATTGGGCTCCTGAGCTCATCGACGTATATTTCTTTTCTTATTATTCTCAGACACAGAGGAAGAGGACGTAGCCGGTGACAAAGTATCAGCATAGAGCGGCTAGTCGGTCTGAGGAATTAGAATAATACCTTACCAAGCTATAGCTGCGTGGAAGGGTGCGTGAGAATATCTAATTGCATGTTTTGCCAATTCGTGACATGGAGAGTTTATTTCAAGGATTTCCTTTCCAAACGAAGTTTCGTGACTATGTTCCTATTGCAAGGATTATTTAATAAGGAGATTAATTACTGTATCGTTTTTTTTGTTAAGGGTGTAGTTTAAAGAATTACTTATGCAAATTCATTGGTTAGGCCTAGCTTGCTTTTGTCATTCATTAAGATTATAGCAAGCGGTCGTTGTCTCGTCCGGTTTGGGGCGTGACACATTCTTAAATTGGGATTTAAATCATATAGAATAGTACTTCAATTTAAAAAGAAGAGATTATCTATATCTACTTTAGCAAGGAAACATATTAAGGTATGATCGAGTAGTATGGAGGAAGGAGACTTACGAATAATTATAGGCATTCCAGCCAGAAAGATAGGCGACCTCAGTCAAAGCAGCTCCGCATCATTCTTGCCATAAACTTCTTCATGTTCCCTTACTTCCACATCTACTTGGGTTTTCCTTTTGAGCTCAAAACTTCCCCTTTGGTGCCGCACATCAGAAGGATCCACGCCGTAGTAGAAGACGGGGAAGACTTGTTGGTCCATATCTTTCATGCATTGAATGATCTTGACGAGTTCATCCAAGCACCATGACGAAGAAGCATATCTGGGTGAGAGAATGACAACCGCACATCTAGACTCCTCAATCGCAGCTAAAAATTCAGGCCTAATGGATTTTCCTCTCTCAAGCTTTGGGTCATCCATAAAGGTGTGAATTCCTCTCTGATTTAGTGCGGACTACAGATACGCGGTAAAACCCATGCGGGTATCTATCCCCCTGGAACTTAGAAAGACATCGTATTTCCATTGACGACGAGAAGAGGTTGACGCCATCTCCATCTCCATCTCCTAATCGGAATTGAATCAGAGTCGCCTGTTGTTCACGGAAATACTCGGTTTCTGGTCAATCCCCGGTCTTGATTCCACTCTCCAGCTAAAAGGATCCTCACATCTTTTTTTCCTGATCGAAAAGAGATGATAAGAATTGTAATCTCACATTCTACTTTGAATATAATATTCAACTTTAGTCGATATCTTTTTGACAATTTTCAATTGGGTGTTCTAGTTGGACTTCCAAATTTGTTATTTAGAGCTCCCCTACTTAGTACACCTCTAATTTACTTTTTAGAATACTTGAAAAGCTAAGTAGACCTCCTTATTTTTACCAAAATGCCCTTGAACATGAGATACAACAATCTGTTATTCTACTTTTATCTCTATCTTGAACCACGAGAAGAAAAATAAATCAAAATCACATGACACTGCTCTCTTATGAGTAGGTCTCTCCTCCACTAAAATTAATCAGATTATTGGTTCTCGATCTTGATATGTTGTTGGAACCCTTTTGAATTTGTGATTTCAAGGGTATTGGGTTGGAAAATCGAGTAATAACTATATCATAATATTAAATTAATTTAGTTTAAGAAAATTTCAAATCAGATTGTTTTGAATTTACCTTTGTAATAAATGATAGGCCATGTATAGAAATTATTATTTTTACTTAATT
>BDJD01002611.1:161006-211464 GCA_002564525.1 Rosa multiflora
ATTTTATATTTGGTTGGAGGAGTTAAGAAGAGTATTTATTTATTTACTTACTTAATTTTTCACTTTTCTCTCTTTGTCCTTATTTGTTTTTTCATACAAGTTGACAAAGTCAATTAATAATTGAAAAAAATTGGAGGTCCAAATATCAAATTTGGAGGTCCAACTAGAACCACCATTTTCAATTTTCCATCTCATTTGGAAGTTTTGCCTTTTTACGTCATGGTCACATGAAGTAACATGAGTCGGGGCAAATGGGTCGGTTTACTGACTTACTGTTCTGAATGCTTGTCGTGGGTTTTGCATCTTTAATTGGGAAAAATGCACCAACAGTGTCCGGACACTCTGAGAACTGTCAAAATAATACCTGAACTTACAAAATTATCAATGTGATACCTGGACTCATTTTTTCGTATGAACGTCGTACCTACGACCAAGTTCCGTCACGGAACTGTTTCGTATGAACGTCGTACCTACGACCAAGTTCCGTCACGGAACCGTTAAAGTTTGCACGTGAGTCACTTTTTAAAATTATCTTATTACACATTTTTATTAAAAAAAAAAAATCTTATTTCCTCTCTCTCTCTCTCTCCTCTCACTTTCCTTCTCTCCTCGCCAACACCACCGCAACCAACACCAGACCACACCAGTCGATCAGTTCAACCAACACCATCGCCGCGCCCATCGAGCCCATTTCCTTTCTTGATCTCCGGCGAAACCCTTTTTCTTCCTCATGGTCCTCTTCTTCCTCACCCTCGTCCTCTTCAGCAATGGGCAACCTAACCCCCTGCATCCTCGTTTTCCAGACCTCCGTCGGCATCGTCGGCCTCCGACTTCACTCTCAATTCTCTGGGCTACAATTGCCTCTGATCGAGAGCTTGCATTCAAGTTGACCACACTGTTCTTAAATCCGTGGCTATCTTTTCCATTATGTTTTGTGAAAATCGAATTGGGTTTCTTTGAAATTGAATTGGGCTGGTGTTTGGGAAATTGAAAACTTTATTTTCCGGTGTCGAAGTTGGGCCAGAGGCCAAAGTTGTCGGCTAGACCGATGAAGTTGCAGGTGCGGATGGTGTGGAGGTGGTGTTGCATGTCGGGATCGACGGAGAGGATGGCGGGGTGGGATTGGAGCTGTGATTTGAGAGTGGAGGGATGGCGGGGTCTGAGTTTCTGATCAATGGTGTATACAAGGGGGTCGGAGGAGAGAACGAGAGTGGTGGTGGCTGCCTTCCGGGTGAATAAGGCAGGAAAGCTTCACTGCCTTCCGGGTGAATTACCGACCCTGAATGATTGGGAGAATCGTTTGGGAACTCTATATCCAGAGGTACCATCAATAATCATCATCATCAGTATATCACGTTATGATTTTTCTGATGCTATTGACTATTAGTTTATATTTGCAATGTTGGACTTCCCATTAATTCAGGTCAGGCTGAAGAGATACTTAGAGATGAGGGGGGCTGATGGAGGGCCTTGGAGGCGGTTATGTGCTTTGCCTGCATTTTGGGTAATAAGCTCATCTCTTATGAATTTCACTTGCTTTCAACGTTTTTTTTTTTCTGATACAGACATCATTTTGAATCAAAAGTACTACTGAACTCGAGTGGCTCATGATTAACTATCAAACTCTAGCAACATAGGTACTGATTGTTTTTGCTTTAAAATTTCAGGTGGGTTTACTGCATGATGAGGTTTCCCTGCAGAATGTGTTAGACATGATAGCTGATTGGACTCCTAAAGAAAGACAGATGCTGAGAGATAAGGTGATAAACACCTATATACAAAAATGTGTCATCCTGCAAATACAATTGGGATTGATTAATTTAATAATTTTGCACATCTAAGTGTGAATTTTTTTGTCTTGCAGGTTCCGAAAACGGGTCTAAAGACACCATTTCGTGATGGATTACTCAAGCAAGTTGCCGAAGATGTAGTAAAGTTTGCAAAGGTAAATTTCTCTTACTACTGAAATAGTATGCATGTGTGTGCATGCGATTGGAGCTCATGGATCATCTGTTCTTGTACAGGATGGCCTGGAAAGAAGAGGCTTTAAGGAATCAGGGTTCCTAAATGAAGCGGTGGAGATTGTGAGAACAGGAAATGACATGGCCTTTCAAATTTTTTCTTTTCCGGGGATAATATGGTGTTCCTTTCTTCTTTGTGCAAAATCTGAAGATCATGATCAAAATTCTGATGTAAGGAAAAAATTTGAATCATCAACCCTACATAAGATTTTATCATTTTAAGAACATTAGCTAATGACTTAGAAAAACAGTTTACCTCATTAAAAATTAACACTTCCCCGGTGTTCCTTTCTTCATGTGTCGTACCAATCTCTGTGTGCACACATATTGATTTTTCTTTTTCATATTTAAAATTTTTACTTTCAGTGTTCAAAAAATGTATTACAAGGATTTTGATCAAGTTAACACTAATGATTTTGTGAATTAAATAACGAATTAACGATGAGGAGCGAAGACAAAAAGAAATAATAGTAGTAAATTCATAATTGGGTGGAGAAGATAAAGATTAATGTTATCCAATGAGAAACTAATTAGCCTTTCTATTTAATTAATTGGTTATGTATTTAGTTTTTGTTACAAATTTGGATTTTAGAAGATTAATATACTTATTAGTCATTTTGTACTTGGGTAATATAATCTTTCAATAATTCAAATGTTAGTAGGGTGAACTAAGAAGATGGTGGGGTGGCAATAGATGCACTATTCTGAAATGATCTTTAAGATGTCTACTTCAACGTTTATGAAGACACCAACTTCAAATACCCAACCGAAACGTACAGTTTTTAGTAAAAATGCAACTGGGTCAAAAACTACATAATACATACCTCTATTTTTAGCCTCAAAATTAACCACTTAATCTTAAATGGAATTGTACGAAACTATACAGATATTAAGCCTAAAGTATAAGCTTTCAACACATGTAAATGGTTTCTAAAATGAATGTCTGGATCAAAGGTTATGTTGCTCAAAGTTAACTAAATGCTCATGATACAGAAATTTTCCAATTAAATGTTACCTCAATTCCTACCAAGGTTAAGGTTCCTGATCAGTTCTGTGGTTGTGTAAATGATGCATCGAGGTTAGTTCATCATTGTAATCCTCTGTTGTCAAAATAAAATAAGAATTTCTACAATTACTCAGGACACCCACCTTTATAAAATAAGTTTCTTATCATCTTGATCTGTTTTTAATTGTTTAGATCACTCAAACAAAGGTCAAGCCAACGCAGACAAGAAGATAAGCTAAACATATGAACAAAGTTCAACAAAAATAGAAATAGATTTTAGGATTGAAACAGATGTTTGAATCGTAAATGTAATTCTCTGAAACTAGTCTTCGTAATCATGCCTTCCCTTCTCTTTCTTCTACCTCTCCCTTTCATCTTCTTCCCTCTCTATTTTCGTTCTCATATATCCTTCTCTTTCTCCCGTTTGTAAATGTATCTCTTTTCTTTTCTTTTCTTTCATTTACTTTCTGTTTATTTCTCTCTTTCTATATACTACTCCATCCTCTCAATCTTCCTCACTCACGTTCTGTTGTTCTATTGCTCTGTGAGATCTCGAAATTTCGGTTTCCTCTTTTTGAAAAGAAAAAAAAAATTTAAGCTATTTTTAGTTGAACTTCTAATATTTTTAAACTCTGTATAGCTTTAGAAAATTATTTGTTTGTCAAATTTTATCTTTTGAGCCAGTAGGATTAAACTAAACGTCATTACGAGTTCGTAGAAATTTTCAGAGGATTTTTCGGACACCCGAATTATTTTTAATTATTTTTGGAAGTTAGTCAGGTTCTTGGCCATCAAGCAAAACAAACATAATTAATCTGTATATAGATATTTTTGTTCATACCTATCACTTTATGACTTGATCACCAAGGCATTCAACACATATACTTACACTGTTGCTCAGTCCTATCTCTTAATAGAATTTACCAGAGTATGCGATAAAAGTGAAAATCTACTTCATAGAAATTTTCAAATTGTTCAAATACAAAGTTTATTAGATAGAAACAGCAAAGTATACAAATCTACTCTAAACTGTCATGCTTCAGCAGACAAAAGTGAAAACTGAAGCAAATATAACTGTGGTTAAGTGAAACTGCAGGAGGAGAATGCAGCTCTGGCAGAGAATGTTGCTCCTGCGGACTACTTTCAAGAGCCTGCAAAATAATAGCAAGAAAGCAGACGAATGTAAAATCTTCTTTCTTTTTATTGCAAGTCGTCAACAACTTATATTCTTCAAGTATGGGAAGATGAGACCCGGTATACCTGGGACCAACTCATCTTGCAAAAACAATAAATATGTGCATCATACTACCATGAAATGACAGATGAATCTGAACAATTGGTTAACAATCCAACAAGTTAGCAATTGATTATGCACTCACAAGACAATGTAATTTGAACACCATTGCTTAATTTAGAAATCTTAACCAGGAATTTTGATGCCAGTTTAGGCTTAAATGAAAATTAGGCTTAAATGATGTAGAAATATACGACGCAGACAACCAGAGACACCTGAAATAAAAAAAAGACTAGCTAAGCTAAGGACCAACAGGCTGACTAAAACAATCATGCATGATTATTATTCCTGGAAACGCATTACCATGCAATACAGCTTTGACAATGAATGAATACAAAATACATGGTTATACTCCCCAGATTAATTATCTACTGACCTAGTCCAATAACCATAGGCAAACACAAAAATGTGAATAATCAAATTCATGAACGCGCATTACATGCAAGTTAAGTTTCACATCAGACACAACCAAGCTCACTTTCTAAAGTCATCTTCATCAACAAAAAGCATTGGCAAATGAAGTCCAGTTAATACTCACGTTATATAAGAGGAGGGTTTCAAGAATTGAATCTGCATCTTCAAGTCCTGGATATTCCATCAAATCAGTGTGTTAAATAGGGACAGGGTTAAACTGAAGCATTCCAAGTAAAAACCTGCACTGGAATGAAATGGTTCAGTGCTCATACCATGTTCTTGGATGGCTTTGGCAACCATATTATGAGAAAATCATGCTGACAAAATGATCAGAAACTTTGGTCTGGGAAGGTCCTGATGATGAGCTAGCCTGTAGGAAGATAAAAAGGAATTGCATGTTGAGAATACTATATATATGATTATATAACCATCTTAAGTGTCATACTTGCTTATACATGTATACTTTTGTGCAAACACATTAACTGTGTATGTCTGCAAGTTCATTGAAGTCATGAAAAGTAACTAAAAAAGAGGATGATAGTGTGCTTAGGGAGACCAAATTAGTCAAACACAATTAGCTGAACAGAGCTGAACAGCAACATGGCACTGTACAAACAATGATGGAAAAGAAAGTAATCATTATGAATTCCATACCGTGCTACAGTTTGGTTAGGTAGAATAGAATGCAATACTTCTAGTTCAACTTGGGATCCAACCTTGCCGTACCTTAATTCCACTCATGCAGTCTCAGGCTAAACTTTGAACCATATCATGAGATTATAGGATGCCAGCGTGAATTTTGAAATCTTTCAGCTAAAACCGAAAAGGTGGATAACTAAATTTTCTGAAAGCAAAAGCACTAAAACATACATCTTTGATATTTGAGATATTCAATCACTGCTTTTCAGGGAAAAAGAATAAAAAGTAAAAAGCCAATAATCTACAGATAAGAAACTTCATTAGGACACCTAATGAACCATAGTCATGTCCAATTCTGTTACATGTACCTTGGGATGCTCAAATATCTATAAAAAATGGAAGAAACCTGAATATCATCCATATGCATTTTTACTAGTTAATTAGATGCAGAGTTTTCAAGAATATCCAGTGAAGAAACACTTCGCACAGTTGATAACGTACAAAGCAAGCCAGTATTCCATCCGCCCCAATGAACTTATCACATAATAGATTCATATCATCAATCTCCAAAGAAATATGAATCTGTGCGTCAGATATAAGGTTTACCTCCCCAGAGCCTGGATTAGCTGAAGAAGATAAAGTGAAGTTTTCAATCTCAAGCTCATCATCAGTATCCCAGTCAACATCATCACCATCTACCCGAGGTGTGTTTCCATCCTTAACAGGATATATAAACATAAATGAGAAATAAAGAAGTACATTAACTTGCAAATACTATAATTTTTACATACACAAAGCTCAAAAATTTAGTCCAATGAGGGTTTACTCAAGCATTATAACCAGAGTGAACCAGCAATACAATTAACAAACATAGCTACGCAGACCTTATACCAAAGAGCCAAAGAAACGCTACCTCCAGTCCACATTCAGAAGAAAAGGCCATGTAAATTTAAAAGATACCAAAGCCAACAAGGGCCACAACAATGCCTACTATGAAATCTCCCTGCAAGCACTGCCTACCCACCTTCACCCTAAAAGTCCTGGTTTTCATTACATTCAATCAACCTCGAAAATTGCCAACATACTACAATTTCACAAAATGTTGTCATTAAGCATGTTATTTTAGTTTCTTATTACTATTAGAATATCCTTTAATCACAACAATATAATAAATTTCAAATTGAAGAGTGGGCACCTAAATATTAACCAGGGACTAAAAGAAATGAATGAATACAAGAACTTGAACAAAAAACATGTCCCATTTCTCTATATGTATGTTCAGCCCAGTGCAAAAGTTTCCAAGCTGTCCAAGTTAAACACAAAATGAATAAGTACCAAAATAAAGAAAAAGTTTAACTGTAAAAAGCAAGAAATAATTTAATTCCTTGACTTGCATAAAATACTTCCTGAAACCAGGATTACAGAATTTTTTTGCAACTATGTAAAAGATATTCTTGAAGATTTAAAGTCTAGTAAAAGTTGTTGAGCCATGGAAAAATGACTACTGTGCTATTTTGGCTGTGGCATACAGATTTTATCATATGGAGATTGATGATGCAAACTTACATGGCTGTAAGATTAATCTGATGCCAGAATGAATATCAACCCAGCTACAGATCTATCCCTAGCTAGCAGTGTCGCTGCAGAGATTTTCAATAATTACCATAGTGTTAATAAAGGAATGATAAATAATTATGAACACATTACATTACACGTACGAATGCATATAACATAACAATTCCTCAATTAGAAAACTGTACTAGAGAGTAGAGACAGAGTAGCATAAAATTCATAATGAGTTAGTTCATTGATTGCAGAGATACCGTCACAGGAAAACATACTTGGTGTCTATGGTTCACGGCAAACCAGTAAGATTATTTAAACATAAATTTCTATTCTTATTGTATCTTGAATCACTCTAAAATACATGCAACATTTTGTTTAGAAAATTTATAACTGAAATTGTGAGCATCTGAATTCACTATCACCATGACCATCGTATCTTGCAACAGTATAAACGCTGAAATTATCTGGAAGCTACCATGCTTAAGGGAGTTTACTTTTACAAACAGTAGACGATTATATGCATGAATAATCCATGAAGTTTATCAACTATGTCCAAATACTGTGTAAGGTAAAGGGAAACAGTAATATACGAAATTGGTTCCGGCAGACAAGCTCTGGGAGATTGCCAAATTTCCTTTATAGTTTGGTAAATGTTAAGTTATGAACTCCATGAATGGATGTCTGGAACCCTACATGAAGCTAGTGCAGTTGGATTCATCACTAGTTGAAATGCACTCATAAATGACTTTACCTTCTACCCAAAACAGTAAACAAGTTGGATTAACATCACAAATAACCCAATTGTGAAACATGATAATGTATACCTTGAACAGAATGATACAAATAAAGTGACTATAATATGATAATGTATGAAATCCAAGCAGTATAATAGGACTACTGTATGAGTACTCGATTCGATCATGAAATGACACAACAGCAGCCTGAAATGAGCAAATAGCTACCCTATTAGGAAGGGGAGCCGTCTGTTGAAGACAAACTCAAGAATCCGAAAGCATTGAAAAAGTAGACATTTGTGTTGTATACATATCCTTGGAAACTGATTCATATTGTTTAACCATAAATTATCAAACTTTTTGGATTTCAATTCCCCCTTTAGCCTCATTCTCTCCGATTTCAGACTAAAAAAAAAAACACTGGTCTCACCTTATTACAATACAGAGAGAAAATAATATCGGTTTATTGTAAAACTAACTACAGAGAGGCAATTCAGCTTATTGTAAAACTACTTCAATAATATTGGTTATGCAAGTAAGATTATAGTGTCATTTGGAAATAACATGGGGAGTCCACTAATATTAGGCAAAATATCAAAACTAAAGTGATCGAAACTTACCTTACTGTAAAAGATGAAGGCAAGAGAGCTCCAGAAAGTAATTTCTGCAGAAATTCAACTCTGCAGAAATTCAATTGAGAGAAGAGGAGGCATTGCCCATTCATGATCTGCAACTCATTTCGAGCCATGGGATCAGAAAGTCCTTAATTGTGGTCTTTCAGAGTGGCCAGTGGTGGATCCCCTATATTTCTCCCAGTCCTATAATTCTTCAAGCGTGCAAGTTCTGCTGCCACTGCCACAGGTTTCCCCTGCAACTGGAATGTCAAAACCAATCAATATATCCTCCCTTATCATCCCACTGCTTGATTGAGTGGTTGTTTGGTTCAACTCTTGCACATCTTGCTCATATATCAGACGGACTCCACACTCCTTCACCTTCAGACCTGGCCCTCTGGTTTCAAATAAGAACTCAAACTGACTGTAACTGTTATGCCACCACTTTGTACCAAAGTATTTATCACGAGATACATAGAATAGCCACAGGTGATCCGACTTAACCTTGCAAAATTCTTCACTAAAGCGAAATGCAGGCTGTCTGCCATATACTTCCAATTCTCTTCCATCGAGCTTCAGGCAACATACAAGATGATGTGTTGCATTAAAAGTCTTGAATTCATCTATATAAAGCTTATCCACCCGATGGTGCTCATGGAGTGCAAAAACAGCACACAGAGCAAATCCCAAAACCCGACTGTTATTCCAATGTGCAGGTACAGATACACTTACGGAACACCCAACACTCTGATGGCTGAACCACTCAGGAATATTACTTCCAGGAATTACAATTTGAAAAGTTTCCCTGTTATTAGAGATTCCCTGTGCAAGAAAAGATAGCTTGTTAGTTGATTAGTGTCTATAAGTATGAACAGAAAAACGCGCGCACACACAATTAGGGAGTACCTGATACATGAATGTCTTCAGCATTTCGAATGCTATGTTATTGCACCCTTGATTGCCATTTAGATTGAAGCAATTGATGAAATTGAAATATGATTTGCTTAATCTATTCAAATTTGATGCATCAAACAAGTATTTCAGTGAAGTACAACCATCTGCCCTTAAATCTAGTATACTATTTGATGGAAGGTCTGACAACTCTTGAAGTCTCTTGCAATTCTCCAAGTTAAAGTTCTCAAGCTTAGAAAGCAATCCAATGCCTGAAGGAAGACGAACAAAACTGTTCCCACTTAGATTCAAGGTCACCAAAGAGGGAAAGTAACCAAATTCGTTGGCAAATGCTCCTTCACCAAGATTGCAATTACTCAGGTTCAGATATGTTAAGTTACGCAGACCAGATATAGGCAAGCGGAAACTCATTGGCTCTGTATTCACTTTTTGTGATATAGGCAAGTGGAAACTCTTTGGCTCTGTATTCACTTTTTGCACCAATCCAGAAGGCAAGACCTTTTTTAAAGATCGCCAAACTACTTTGCATCCAAGAAAGATTGAACCTCTCACATATTTTCTGCGATCATGGGTAGATGACATTTCAATTGCAGACCCACTATTCACATCAGTTTCCTCAAAACAGTCCATCACCCCCACATTTACCTGATGTTTGCCGAGTTTCAAGCATCCAGAAAGATTAAGATTTTCAACAGACTTCAATTTATTGATGCTGCTTGGAAGACAAACAAGATTTCTGCAGTTGCTTAGATTCAATGTCACAAGGCCAGTCAGCCGTTCAATTGAAACAGGCAGTTCCTCAACGGCAGTCTCATCAAGATAAAGCACCGACAAACGTTCCATATTTCCAACAAACTCGGGAATCTTCTTAACTTTTGAGCAGTTAGAAAGAATTAATGTTTCAAGAGATTCCATTTCCATTATACTTGGCAGACTCTGGAGACTTTCGCAGTCTTTAAGATTCAGGACAATAAGCTTTTTGAGAAATCCAAGGGATTGATGGATTCTTACCAAATGAGAACATCCTTCAAGATCTAAAGTCTCAAGATTCTGAACACCTGCGAGGTCTGGGGTCTCCACAATGTTTTGAGAATGGCAGAGTTTGATGAACTTCAAGTTGTCAAAATTCTGCTCATAAAATCGAAACAGTAAGCCACCACACAGAACAGACAATTTGCTTCATAGAGATAAACAAGTAGTCTATTAACTAATAGCCATACCTTTGTTCCCTTCCAAAGCTTTTTAATGTTGCTGCGGCACAAGTTAAGTTCAATAAGTTCATCTGCTTCAAAATTTTTTGGGAGAGATCTTAAGGGATACCCAGTCCATTCGAGGAGTCTTAAGGAATTAGAAAGACAAGTGAGGCCTTTGGGAAGGTCCACATTATGAATATGGAGAAGACTAAGTTGAGACAAATTTGAAAAGGCTTCTGGCTTCCAATGAGCCACTTGTAATTTAGTCAACTCCATTACCATGCCTTGGATTGAATCTGTTCCCTGATAATGAAAAACAAGAATAATAGCTTAAGTGCAGAACATAAAGAATAGAGACCTAAGCAGATTACAAGTAAATATGCCTTGTTTTTTTCCTACACGATAACTGAAGTGCAGAACACAAATAATAATTTGCTCATCTTTGTTTTCATTATCAAACTCTTACCTTATTTTTCTTCAGCACATTGTTGATGTCTTCATGAGACCATAATCTACTACGTTTGCCTGGCTCTTTAGGAGACTGTTCACGAACAATTTCCCGGCCCAGTTCTTGTAGCAAATCATGCATCCATAGTTCGTTGTTGGAGATAGTTATGAGAGATCTATCAGCAAGAACACTCAAACCAATGACAGGGTTTAGCTGGCAATAGTCTAGTATTTGTGTCACACTATCCTTATCCTTCCCCTTGTAAAAGCAAGCAATATGTAGGAATATTTCTTTGTCTTTTTCATCCAGTCCATCAAAACTAATCCGAAGCACATCAATAATGCGTTTATCTGGCGTGTTCTTTAGCCTATCTATTGCACTTGCCCATTCATCAGTTCTTCTACCAAATAGAAAAGAACCTAAAACCACGAGAGCCAACGGAAGCCCCTTAGCATACCCTATAATATGGTAGCACAGATG
Source organism: Rosa multiflora (assembly GCA_002564525.1). NCBI lineage: Eukaryota > Viridiplantae > Streptophyta > Magnoliopsida > Rosales > Rosaceae > Rosa > Rosa multiflora. The sequence goes on from BDJD01002611.1 coordinate 172,328, forward strand.
CAAATAATCTTCTGGTGGGGGAAATTTCTTAAAAGCCTTCAAACTCAAAAGTTGAAGTGCTTCATCACAGTTTAACACGTTAGCCTTGTATGTAGCATCAACATCATGTGCCTTTAACAACTGAACATCTGTGGTGGTTATGACAATTCTACTCCCCGGACCAAACCAGTTGCGACTTGCAGCCAATTTTTCTAATTGAGTCAACTGATCCACATCATCAATAACAACAAGCACCTTTATTCTACACGCCCGCCTTTTTATCATAGCAGCTCCTGCGTATTCATCCTCTATATTTTCAATTTTTGCCATCAGGATTCTGGAAAGAAGTTTTTCTTGCAGAGAAACTAGGCCATTGTTTTTAGACATTTCTCTAACATTGGAAAGAAAGCAGGTTCGGTCAAAATCCCGACAAATTTGATCATGGATAGCTCGAGCAAGTGTTGTCTTACCTATGCCCCGCATGCCATGGATCCCTATAAAACGCACCCCACGAAGCTGTGGACATATGTAATTGCTTATTAAATCATCAATGCGGGAATCCATTCCGATGAAGCCCTCGTCAACACTTGAAGATGTATCCACGGACTTCTTTAGTATATCATTAACAATTTCGTCAATTATTTTTGAATCATATCTGAGAAAATTTAGACAAAACTCTGAGTTAGAAACAATAATAGCATTTGGCAAGATTAAGTAAATGCAAAATGGTAATCCAGTCTCTCTCAAATTTACTGGATGTTATTTATTACTCTCGATTCGATTCGTAACATAACTGGCAAAAACAATATTAACATTTAGCAACATTAAGTAAATGCAAAATGGTAATCCACTGAGTCTCTCAAATTTACTGGATGTTCATTCTCTCCATTTGTATCCATCCCTCAACCAGAAAAATCAAAACCAATTTAAATCATAAAGAATAGTTGATTTTAAAAGGAAGAGATTATCCTGCTCTGAAAAGGATGGGTTTTATATGGAAACATATTAAGGTATGAGTAGTATGTAGGAAGGAGACTTACGGATAATTCTTGAAATGCCAGCCAGAAAGATTGGCGATCTCAGTCAAAGCAGCTCTCCACGCATTTAGTCTGTCCTCATTCTTCCCATAAACCTCTTCATGTTCCCTTACTTCCACACCTACTTTGTGTTCCCTTACTTTGAGCTGAAACCTTCCCCTTTGGTGCCGCACATCAGAAGGATCCACCCACAAGAAGACGGGGAGGACTTGTTGGCCCTGCTCTTTCATGCATTGAATAATCTTGACCAGTTCATCCAAGCACCATGACGAAGAAGCATAGTTCTCTGAGAGAATGACAATCGCAGATCTAGACTCCTCAATTGCAGCTAAAAGTTCAGGCCGTATGGATTTTCCTTTCTCAAGCTCTCGGTCATCCATAAAGGTGAGAATTCCTTTCTGATTTAGTGCAGCATACAGATGATGGGTAAAAGTATAGCGGGTTTCCCCCCTGAAATTGAGAAAGACATCGTATTTCCATTGACGACGAGAAGAGGTTGACGCCATCAATCTCCTAATCGGAATTGAATCAGTAGAGAAATTTGTAATCAGCAGCAAACGAAACACTCAGGGGCCCAATCAACAACAAACACGAAGAGAGGGAAGGAGAGAGAGAGAGCAATTGCAGACAACTTACATACAATGGCGAAGCTATTGAAAGAAAATTTACCTACCGAAGCCTGGAAATGCAGAGAGAACCACTCCGATCGACGGCAATGTTCTTGTTCAGCACCGTAAACGGTTTTCTGCTGCAGAGAGAATCGCCGTCGTACAGAGAAACAGACGTCAGCCGTGTGTGGTGGTGTTGCTGGGGTGAAGAGAGGAGTCAGCGAGAATTGGTGGACTGACTTGTGAGCACATAACAGACCGCGTATGGACTAAAATATTCTTGATATGCTCGCTTTTTCCTTGACATTTCTGGTTTTTTATCAGCATTGATATTAGTTTTAAGGACTAAGGCTGTGTTTGTTTCACCGAATCTGGAAAGGAATGTCATTCCTTTCTTTCAGAGTTTCAGTTTTCTGTGTTTGGGATGGCAAAGGAAGAGAATATGATTCCTAAAGGAAAGGAAAAAGAGGAGGAAAATGGTTCCTCCATCCACCCCAGGAACCACTTTCCCTATCAATTTTCTGCATTTATTACAACATTATATGACTAAACTGCCTCTGCTCAAAATCATTATTTGCTAGTTTTATTTATTCTTCTTTCATTGATCGGTTACAATTATCTATACTATTATTGAGAGAAGAGAGCTTGCTCTCCAAAGCAGAAATTTTTTACCAATTTAACCTTTATATATTAAAAAACTATTAAGTATAATTAATTAATAAGGATAATATGGTAAATTATAAAATAGAAAAAAAAATTAAAAAGCAGAAAATGTGGTAGTTGTACGAAAAGTTTTTCCACTACTTTAACTTCTCTCCACACACATAGTGGGTGAGGCCTGCTAGTTTATGTAAATTCATCTCATTTCTTTCTTCTCTTATAGTCATTCTCCACACATGCTCTGCATGTACAAGTATTTTTTAGGGTCCTTGACCAAAAGCCCCAAAATGAGCCAAAGTTATCCCATTTACCCCAGCAACAAATTTTTATTCCCACTAACCCAATTTAAAATGAAATGACTATTCTGCCCACTTCCTAATTAAATAACTACAGCTACGGTAGTCTCTCTCTCCTCTCTGTCTCTCTCTCCAGACTCTGACTTTCTCTCTCTATGAAACCAAAACGCTCTCTCTCTCTCTCTCACATCCTCCAAAGCAGATCGGAGAAAACTCTCTCTCTCAGAGTCCGACTGTGTTGTGGTGGCGTCGAACCCAGACCCGGTCGAGTTCTTGGCCGGTCTTCTGTTCCACAATTAGATGGAGGTTCGAGTCAACTCGGCAGCGTGTATCGAGAACCTCCTGGCCAAGTCACGGACGGCGGAGCTCCGAGCGCAATCCATCAAGGGGTGACTCCGAAACCTTGTTCACCCACGGGCTCTGAAAATCATAATCAAAGCCTTGTTCACCTTGTGCCTGGTGAAGCAGACACGTGACAAAGCCGGGGCTCTCTTGGACGACGCCGGAGCTCCAATACCATTTGCTCTCCTCGGGGTCAAGACTGACCAGCTCCGATACCATGTGCCTGATGAATTCGATTGTATTTTGAATTAGAAGTTTGCAAAATAAAGTAACAGATAGATGGATCAGATGGAACTTGGTCTATGAGGCGTCCATCTCTTCACGTCTCATAATCCAGGTCTGCAACTGGCGAAGGGAGAAAAGGTAGAAGACTTAGGTGCCCAAATCAAATTTTTCTGTTTTTTTTTTTTTTTGGTAAATTGGTTTAGAAGCCAAAAATGAAAGAAAAATGAAAAAAAAGAAAAAAGAAAGAAAAGAAAGTTCTATTAGGGCAATAGAGGCCTGTTAAAGATCTATTGGGGGCAATAGACATTTTGAATTGATATAATCTCTTTGTTTATTTTTGTAATCAAAGTTTTATTTGTCTAAATTTAGGGAAATTAGTTCTCATTCTGGCTACTGAAAGTCCTATTAGTGAGAAATATACGTCTATTGAGGGGCAATACATGGCTGATAGACGTCTATTGGGGGGCAATACATGGCTGATAGACGTCTATTGGGGGGCAATAGACGTTTTGAATTGATATAATTTCTTCATTTTTTTTCTTTAATCAAAGTTTTATTTGTCTAATTTTATGAAGATTAGTTCCCATTTCGGTAATTAAAACGTCTATTGGGGGGCAATAGACGTCTATTGGGGGATAATAGACATTTATTGTCCCTCTATTAGGGGGGCAATAGACGTCTATTGGGGGCAATACATGGCTGATAGTCGTCTATTGGGGGGCAATAGATGTCTATTGAGGGCAAAAAAACTTTCCGGTGGGTGGTAGCCGGTGATCGGAATCCGGCGGCCGGTGACCGGATTCCGGCGAAAATTGGCCGGATTCCGGGGAAGTTGGCCGGAATCCGGCTGCCCGTGACCGGAATCCGGCGGCCGGTGACCGGAATCCGGCTGCCGGTGATCGGACTCCGGCGAAGTCCCCTATGGTTTCTCTCTCTTCCATTCTCTCTCTCTCTCTCTCTAAGTAATAAAGGTGAGGGTAAAATGGTATTAAAAAAATAATAAAAACAAAAAAAAAATCTTAATGGGGTATTAGGGAAGACCTCCTTAGAGTGTTTTGGGTAAGGGGGAATTAAAAAAACTTAGTGGGGTAAGTGGGAAAAAAATCTCTAAAAATGGTGTAAATGGACAAAAACCCTATTTTTTATTTTATTTTTCAAAAAAAAAAAACTGTCATTACAGAGAGAAGATAGGGGAGTAAAAAGTGGGTTGTGTTTAAGTAAATCTCTATTTGTGTGTCTGGCCCAAACTCTAGGTTACTTGACCTAGTGGTAATAGGGTTTTAATTAGAGAGAATCTCGGAGAATATCTTAAAGATATTCATTCATTGTATGATTACTTTTCCTTGTACAATTCAGATTCTATGCATTGTAATCCTTTATATAAAGAGGCCCATATTATCAATGAGAACACACATCAACTTTCTCTCAATTCTCGTTTCCCTAAAACACTTTATCAGCACGACGTTCTAACCCTAAAACAAATAGTCAAACCCTGATTCAAGAAGCTAAAACCTTAAATTCAAATACAAAACCTTGAACCCTTTTCTGCCTCCGCCACACAACTTGAAGCACTCCACCCCAGGAATCCAGAATCGACGGTAGAACCACCAGAACCGGCCGAAAACCTACCAAACCGGCCACCGGAAGCTTCATACAACCCGCAACAAATATTCCACTGGTTCACCAACTTCCGGACCTCCAATTTCCACCAAATTTTGTCACAAGAAGCTCCTCCATCTAAAGATTCCGGAACCGGAAGAAATATCATAAAAATCGTCCAAAAACTTGCCGAACCGACAGACTGAACGTCCGACGGAAAAACCGGCAGAAGGAAAAGAAAAGAAAAAAAGGAGGAAGGAGAAGCTGCAGCCCAGAAGCCCAAGCCGCGGTCCGCAAGTCACGTCAGCAGCAGGGTCCCAAAGCCACGTAAGCAACTGGACCCCACTGCCACGTTAGCAGCGAACCCCAGCTCCACGTCAGCACGGACCCCAACGCCACGTCAGCATCGGTCAACGCCAGTCATCACTGGTCAACGCCGGTCAATGACTTTTCCTGCGACTTTCTGGCCAGATTTCAGGCAAGTTTCCGGCAGACTTTTTCTGGCCAAATTTTCCGGCGACCTATTTCGAGGTATTTTTTACTAAAAGTTCCTGTTTTTGAAGTTTCAATTCTTTTTCTCGGGGACTTGCAACCTCCCTTCTTCTATCCCCCTTTCTTCTTCATAGGGGAGACCAAAAGCCGAACTGTGGGGGTTCGTACTCACTCCAAGGATGGAGCTTGTAGAGTCCTCCAAACTTAGACACACCATTGTTTCGATCTAATCCAATACCTCTTGGAAATGGATTTCTTAGAAGCGACTACGCTCAGAAATCCTAATTTCTTGGAAGCGATTACGCTCGGAAATTGATAATTTCTTGGGAGCGACCACGCTCAGAAATTTTATATGTTTTCGTGGTAGCCTTTTACTCTCCGAAACTAACCCTAATTTCTTGTTCTCTTTCAGGATGAGTAACCTGAACAAATTGGACTTTGCTCCATTGGGAACAACTGGCTTTGAATATCACAGGTGGGTTCGTGATGTCCACCGGCATCTCAAAGCCGATGGAATCCTGGATACGATTCTCGAGCCTAGCCAGGACGTGCTAACTGTTGAGCAAGCTCAAGCTTTGGAAGCAAATAGAGTAGCCTTAGCGGCAAATAAGGCGAAAGCCATCATCCTAATGACTCGTGATATGGATGATTCGCTCCAGTACGAGTGTATGAATGAAGAAGACACCAGAAGGCTGTGGGTCTCACTCGAAGAAAGATTTGGCAACGTCCGTGACTCCCTGCTTCCTGACCTAGAAGTGTGATGGCATAGCCTCCGCTTCTATGATTTCAAGTCAGTTCTTGACTACATCTCGGAAGCACTTCTCATTAAATCCTTAATGGAATTCTGTGGTAAAGAGATCACAGATGCGATGTTTATTAAGAAGACTCTCTCTACCTTCCCTGTCTCTGCATTGATGGTTGCTAAGAACTATCGAATCGATGTTACTGCAGGATGGATCACAAGGTTTCATGAGCTTATTAGAGCTATAAATGTCACTAAAAAACATGACAACATCCTTGTGAAGAACTATAATTCGAGATCCGTATAAACAGAGCTTATTTCGTAATCCAATTATAGTTGCACCCCTAAGAGAGGGCGCTAAGAGCAAAACCTTAATCTTAGGGATACTTCTGGACGTTCTGGTCCATATAATCGCTCTACTTGGGAAGGTAATTGTCAAAATAGGCAAACACGGAACCGAAGAGGTCAACGTGGAAAGGGAGAAGGAGGCAACACTTCTGGCCATGTTGGTGGCGCCACCAACACTAAGAGCCATCTAAATGACACTTTCAAAGTGCCTCAATCAATGGAGTCTAAGCAAAGAGATGTAAGTTATCGATATGGAGTATCTAGTCATTGGGCACACATTTGTAGAGCTCGTGAAGAAATTGTCACCGCTTATAAAGCATATTGTGAAGCAAGAGAAGCTCACGATGTGTAACAAGAAGATAAAGAAGATGATCTAGAGTGAAGGGTTGAAGACTACGAATCTGGCTGTGATCAATAGATCGCCAATTCTGTTTAAGTCTTTATTTTTCAAAGAGATGTAATAGGCAATTGCCATATATTTTTGTAGTAAATGCCAACGGTTTAGTCTTTCTTCAAGGTAGGCTCACCCAAAGTAAGTGTGATATCTAGGAAGGTTATGAGATTAGTGGTACTTAAGCGAGCATTGCTCCACCGACATCTCTCTACTCACCTGGTCACATTTATTTTGGAATTACCGAAAGAAGTTAGACGACTACCATTGTTTTGCATTAGCTAGCATTTTGGATTAGATTTTTCTTTGTTCAAAGAGACAATGATGTAACACCGTTGGCTTATGAATAAAATTTCGAGTTCTTTTCATTATGACTTAATTTTGATTCTGAGCATATTACTTTGTGACTACGATGGCTGGGCCATCAGTGTTAATTCAAGGACATGGAATAGCCCAAGTTCCCCTTGCCAAATGGCACCTTGATTACTGTCACAAAAACTCTCTACGCTCCTAGGGCAAATAGCACCTATAATAGCCAACGGATTCCATGCGAAAACGCATGTAGAGAACTTAAATGTTCCTTTGCGATAACTCTAATGATTGCGAACAAAGGCACATCTTAGATAAGTTTATGTGTCTCTCTAGTGGACTCTATGTCACTATTCGAGCTATTAATCCAATAAAAGTTATAAGATCTGTTGGATTTAGACACATATTGGCTTTGTCACGATAGGATAGATCATCCTAGTCATGATATGATGATCCGTCTACTAAAGACTTCACATGGACATCCTTTCTCTCGAGCGAAACGAAGCATGAATCAAAAGTTGATTCCTGGACTAAGTGTGACCGACACCGCTACCTAGGGCACCGCCTCCGTCCACCACCAGCCTAGGGCTGGCACAGTCCCTATCCATGATGCCATGGATGGCATCCATCATGGTGATGGTGCCCCAGGTGATGCTGCAATCACCAACTTGCTTCAAATAGCGTTTCAGACGCTCAGGCCCAACCAAAATCCTCATTAATTGGTTGCTTCTATAGCCTCTCGCTCGTTTTACAAAGCCCGTTCCTTAGGGAAATTAGAACTGAGAGCGTCCTATGCAAAGGATATAAAAATATTCATTTTATTCCAACATAGAATCCATGGGGATTCTATGGACTGATTCAACCAACCTGCAGACGTTTAAATATCTCATGATGTTGGTTGACACGCAAACACAATGGTCACGTGTTGTGCCATTGTCCACTTGTAATGCTACTTATGCTACACTCCTAGCACATATCATACAACAACGGGCTCACTCCCCGAATCATCATATTCAGTCAATTGGATTTGACTATGCTAGTGAGTTTACATCGAAGACTTTCGATGGTTATTGCATTGGGACTAATGTCGGACATAATATTCCCATGAACACACCCAAATGGTCTCGCGGAAATGTCTACGATGGTAGTCCGGACATTAGTAATGCGCACCAGCCTCCTTATATTCGCTTGGGGTGATGCAACATCGCATGCAACTATGCTAATTCGTCTACGACCCACCGCCGCTCAATCTACATCTGCGTTACAGCTAGTGACTGGGTACAAGTATCGTACTTACGCATCTTTGAGTGTGCCATTTATGTGCCAATTGCGCCGCCACAGCGCTCTATGATGGGTCCGTACAGACGAATGGGCAACTACGTTGGATTTGAGATTCCAACAATCGTCTGCCACTTAATGCCCTTGGCAGGCGATCTCCTTAGCGCTAGATTTGCGGGTCGTCACTTTGATGAGACAGTCTTCCCGTCATTAGGGGGAGATAAGAACACAGATATTCAGCAGGAACGACAGGAATTGTCGTGGCCTGTCCCCACTATGTCTCATCTCGATCCCTACTAAAGTGACGAGATCACACATCTGCTGCAAATATGCCTGCAAGGAAGTACGTCCCTACAAGAGGACGTAGCGCCACCCTACACGGAGGTAGACATAGCGCCAACGCCAAAGAAAGTGGCACTTTGGCATTACAGGCCATGACCCTAACTAGGATGCGTGGGAGGCCCGTGGGTTCGAAAGATACTTTGGCACATTCCAATCCTTTGATCATCAAGACTCATAATCCGTCTCATGAGAATCTTCTGGATTATGGTTATCGTTGGGGGACGCCTCAACGTCAGAACCTATTCTTGAGAATATAGAGCTCTATGAAAATTACACTAGTGTACATGAGACGTAAGATATAAACTCCATCATAATTGATGATGTAGTTGCGCATTTCGTTGCACATGAGTTTGTTGAGTCCGATGACATCGAACCACGCTCCGTTGATGAATGAATACCAACGTAGAGAAATTTGGCCTAAATGGAAAGATGTGATCCAGGTTAAGTTGGATTCTCTAACGAAGAGGAAGGTTTTCGAGCCAGTGATGCCAACACCTCATGACATAAAACCTATTGACTAATGGGTCTTCGTTAGAAAGCGTGATGAGAAAAAGAGATGGCAATCTCACCTTATGGCGCAAGGCTTCTCATAAAAACGCCCTGGAATCGACTACGATGAGACATATTATCTCTTAATGGATGTCATTGCACTCCACTACCCTGTCAGTTTGGTAGTTTCCGAATAACTGATCATGCAGCTTACAAATGTGGTCACTACGTATCTCTATGGGGATCTAGATATGGAACATGGTGAACTTCATTTACCCAAGTCAAGTGGCTCTAGACCACGGAGCGCGTTTGCAAAGAGGTTGAAACGCTCACTAAAGTGACTACTTAATTGGGAAGGGATATGACCACGCATTTCCATAACAAGTTTCGGATTCTATTGCGGTTCATGTTGGACATGATCTTCATTAGAATCCCTTAAAGAGTTAAGGGAAACCGCTGAACACTTGAAATCCGAGTTTGAGATGAATGATTTTGGGAGAACACGATTATCCCTCGGTTTGGAACTTGAGCATCGTGTTGATAGATGCTTAGGCATTTTGACAAGGTCAAACCTTCAAGCACCCCCATGATCATCCGTAGTCTTGATCCTTAAAAGGATCCTCTTCGTCTGAAGGATGATGACGAAGATGTGCTAGAGGCAGAAGTGCCTTACTTGAGTACAATAGGCGCATTATTGTACTTAGCTCAATGCACAAGACCGGACTTCTCATTTGCAGAGAACTTGTTAGTTAGATATAGCTTTGCGCCGACGCAACGCCATTGGATTGGTGTAAAATATATCTTTCAGTACTTGAGATGTACGATTGATATGGGCTTGTTCTATCCCTACAAAGAGACGATGGATTCGGACCCATCACATACCAGGAATGCCGCCAACACTGGCCTGCGTCCACTATCCCCATCCCAAAACGACATGTGTTTTGGAAAAGTTTTGCTGATATTGGGTTATCTCTCTGACCCACACAAAGGTCATTCCCAAACTGGTTAAGTGGTCACTATGGGTAAAGACCGTGATATCTTTGAGGTCTACAGAACAGACCCTAGTCGCTATATCTTCGAACAATGCAGAGATTATTGCCCTTCACGAAGTAGTTCATGAATGTTTAGGGATTGGATCCATAATTACGCATATTCGAACACTTGTGGTTTGAAGTCTTCCACAGATGAGCCTACGAGCATTTAGGATAATGTTGCTTCTTTTGAACAAATGAAGTAAGGCTACATCAAAAGCGACAACACCAAGGATAATCAACAACAACAGACTCTCTTCAAGATCAAAGTGAACCAGGTTCGATCTGAGGACAATATGGCAGACTTGCTCACTAAGTCATTGCCTAAATTCCACTTTCGAGAAACATGTTGGTAGCATCATTTGTGGAAGTTATCCGAACTCCAATGACCGTAGTCATCAGGGGGAGATGCAGACATCAGGGGGAGGTGTCTACATATATGGTCTCGAAACGTGAAGGGTGTGTTGTGCTCTTTTTCCCCTTCGAATTCGACCGAGGTTATTTTTGTCCCACTGAGTTTTTGTTACTCGGCAAGGTTTTTAGCGAGGCAACGAGAGAAGCACCACGTTTGGGCGACACAAGGGGGAGTGTTCAAGTAAATCTCTATTTGTGTGTCTGGCCCAAACTCTAGGTTACTTGACCTAGTGATAATAGGGTTTTAATTAGAGAGAATCTCGGAGAATATCTTAGAGATATCCATTCATTGTATTATTATCTTTCCTTGTACAATTCAGATTCTATGCATTGTAATCATCTATATAAAGAGGCCCCTATTATCAATGAGAACACACATCAATTTTCTCTCAATTCTCGTTTCCCTAAAACAGGTGTTGGGTTTTTTTTTTTTAAATAATAAAAATATATTTTGTAAATGTCATAATTGTCTTTGTGATTTAATTAATTCTCAAAGTTTTTTAATCTTCTAAGGTCATTTCTGTCAAAATTTTTGATTTTGGCTAACAAACCCTTTTCTCTTAATAATAGTATAGATATATATATATATATATATATATATATTATAATATGCAGTGTGCGTTTGGTTTTTGATTTCATCTGCTTTTAGTTATTGATTTCATTTTTTTTTTTTTAACTTGAACAAGATAGACAGTTGCTAGATATCACTCCATAGATGTGTCGTCATGATATACATTATGGAGGATCCTTCTAATGCTGGACAATATTAAGGATTTACTTAATTTTGTCGTCATGATATACATTATGATGTATATTATTGAGGAACGACATTATTGAAAGATACTCTACAAAAGACCAATTAAAAGCCCCAGTATGAAATAAAACTCATAAAAGAAAGAAAAGAAGGTAAAATTATGAATTTGAATCTCAATTTTGATTGTGTTCTAAGTTTTCTCATTAGTATGAGGGTATTATTGGAAAATTGATAGGATTTGTTTCCTTTCCTTACAAGAACCAAACACTGCAATGGAAACTAAAAGGTGTATTCTGACTACAGTCCTAGTCTTCCCAAACACTGGAAAGGAAAATTGATGGGAATTGCAATTTCCCATGCCCATGGAAAGAGCAAGGAATTGATTTCATTTCCTTTCCTTTCCGCGAATCAAACGCGGCCTAAATATTCTTTACTTCCTGAACTTTTACGGAAAAAACAGTTCAGTCCCTTGCTTTTTAATTTCACACGTTTACTCCTTTATTTCTTAATTTTGGACCAATAGGTCCATTCCGTTACTCTCCATCCAAAATCTCCGTTAAGTAGCTGACGTGTGACGTGGCGATTTCTTCTCAGCTAAAACGACTATTTCAGTTTTTTTTATTTAATTAATTACTTTTTTTTTTAATTTAAAAAAAAAATTTAAACCCAGCCTAGCCCTCTGTGTGAGTCTGTTCTCCTTAACGTTTTCCTTTTAGATTTTGATTCCAATCAGAGCCAGCCATTGTTGAGGGTTAGGAGGTGTGGGTTTGTTTCAACTTCTTCCCACATATGTCCAAATACCGCCAATCTTTCAATCTTCTAGGTTCTGATCATGAAAAAAACCCATAAATTTTTCATGTTCTTCAACCAGATCTAAATAACAAAGAAAAAGAAAAAGAAACTGAAATAGAAATAGAAAAATTCATGTTCTTGAACCAAACCCAGAAATTTCCTACTCACTTCCTCTACTGCCGCCTCCGAATCCATTCCCCAATCCCCACCGCCATCACCAACGCCACTGCTCCACCGCCCAAAACCCTGCTTCCCAAAAACAATATCAAATCTTGTCCCTTCGTCGCCCACAAGAGGGGAGATCAACTTTATAGCCGCCGTCGAACAAATCAAATCAAATCTTTCCTCCGATCATTAAACTCAAATCAAATCCACCAAAATAGAATCTCTAAGGTTTTCTTCTTCCAATCTTTCTCAGAAACACAGAGTACGAGAGAGAGAGAGAAGGGAGGGATGATGTACCACGAGGTGCATGAGTCAAAGCTGTGAGCTATGCATCTCATCAACATGGCGTTGCAGGGTCCTTTCTTCTCCGAATTCAATTTGGCGGCGCTCGCCTCCAATCTCAATCACAAGAAGCGCCAGATGATGCAACTCAACCTCCAAGCCGGACCCAACACCGCCGCCGGCAATTTCCTCTCCGAGGAGTCCCACAACGTCTCCCTCAAGAGGAGTATGCCTTCGCCGCAATAGGGAGATAGAGATTGAAATCTGAGTAAGGAAGAGAAATAAAGGAGGGGTTTAAGAAGAGGGTGAGGAAGCGAGGGCACGACATTGAGGAGTCTCAGAGGAGGAAGTGAGGAAGAAGAAGAGATAAACAGAAAAAGGAAAAACAAAAACGCATCAAAAGAAAAAACAAAAAAAAAAAAAATTTGTTTAAATAAATCCAGAATATGTGTCTGGCCCAAACTTTAGGTTACTTGACCTAGTTGTAATAGGGTTTTGAATTTGAGATATTCTCGGAGATATTCATAGATATCCGATTAATTGTACGATTATCTTTCCTTGTACAACTCTGATTCTATGTCTTGTAATCCTCTATATAAAGGGGCCCCTATTATCAATGAAAGGATGACTCAATTCTCTCCCAATTTCAGTTTTCCTTAAACACGTTATCAGCACGACGTCCTAACCCGAAAACCTAATAGCCAAAACCCCAAATTCGAATACAGAACCTTGATAACTTTTCTGCCTCCGCCACACAACTTGAAGCCCTCGACCCCAGGAATCCAGAACCGGCAGCAGAACTACCAGAACCGGCCGAAAACTTATAGAACCGGCCACCGGAATCTCTAAATCACCCCCAACAAATACTCCACCGGTTCACCACCTTCCGGACCACCAATTTCTACCAAATTTTGCCAGCAGAAGCTACCGAAACCAAAGATTCAGAAACCGGAAGAAATAGCCCAAGAACCGGTCTAGAAGACACTGAACCAGCAGCCGTAACATACTGTAGAAAAACTGGCAGAAAGAAAGAAAAAAAAAAAAAAGGGAGGAGGCAGCCCAAGCAGATGCCCAGAAGCCTTCAAGCCCAACTCCAGAAGCCCACAGTAGACTCGGCCCACTGACCCACAACCACTACCACATCAGCACCGCAACGTCATCACAGGGACCCACTTCCACGTCAGCAACAGACCCCACTACCACGTCAGCAATCGGACCCCACTGCCACGTCAGCACCCATCAACGCTGGTAAACTCCAGTTGACCTTTTCCGGTCAACTTTTCGGTGACTTTTTCCGGTTAAATTTTCTGGCGACCTATTTCGAGGTAATTTTTACTAAAAGTTCCCGTTTTTGAGTTTTTATTTCAATTTCTCTTCTTTTTCTCGGGGACTTGCAAACTCCCTTCTTCTAGCCCCCTTCTTCATCATAGGGGAGACCAAATTAAGCCGAACTGTGGGGGTTCGTGCTCACTCCAAGCTTGGAGCTTGTTGAGATTTCCAAACTTAGAGTTTGTAGAGAATTTATGATCGACCACTTACGTCATTGTTTCGATCTAATCCAATACCTCTTGGAATTGAATTTCTTGGAAGCGATTACGCTCATGAATTTTATATGTTTTCGTGGTAGCTTTTTCGCTCCTAAACTAACCCTTTTTTCTTGTTCTCTTTCAGGATGAGTAACCTGAACAAATTGGACTTTGCTCCATTAGGAACAATTGGCTCTGGATATCACAGGTGGGTTCGTGATGTCTGCCAGAATCTCAAGGCCGATGGAATCTTAGATATGATTCTCGAGCCTACCCAGGACGTGCTAACTATGAGCAAGCTCAAGCTTTGGAAGCAAATAGAGCAGCCTTAGAGGCAAATAAGGTGAAAGCCATCATCCTAATGACTTGTCATATGGATGATTCGCTGCAGTACGAGTGTATGAATGAAGAAGACCCCAGAAGGCTGTGGGTCTCACTCGAAGAAAGATTTGGCAACATCCGTGACTCCCTGCTTTCTGACCTAGAAGTGAGATGACATAACCTCCACTTCTATGATTTCAAGTCAGTTCTTGACTACAACTCGGAAGCACTTCGCATTAAATCCTTAATGGAATTCTGTGGTAAAGAGATCACAAATGTGATGTTGATTGAGAAGACTCTCTCTACCTTCCTCGTCTCTACAATGATGGTTGCTAAGAACTATCAAATCGATGTTACTGCAGGACGGATCACAAGGTTTCATGAGGTTATTAGAGCTATGAATGTCGCTGAAAAGCATGACAACATCCTTGTGAAGAACTATAATTCGAGATCCGTAGAAACATAGCTTATTTCAGAATCCAATTATAGTCGTGCCCCTAAGAGAGGCGCCAAGGGCGAAACCCTAATCTTAGGGATACTTCTGGATGTTCTGGTCCATATAATCGCTCTACTTGGGAAGGTATTAATGTTTAGAATCGGTGACTCTAATTAACGTAGAGAGAGAGAGAGAGTGACACGAGATTTATAATGGTTAGTCTCCTGCCTTAGCGGGAGACTACGTCCACTTGAATGTTTAACTAGGTGTGTTGGGCCTTGCGGCCCAAGAGGATTACATGAGATGCAATGGGATGGTGATCTAAGTGGATGAAGGTCCCTTTTATAGGTAAGGGAACCCTTTTCCTTTACATTTTCTTAGATGTGGGATGTAAAAATCACTATTCTAGTCTTAGAAAGCCATATTGTGGAGGCATGTTGGCAAGGCCGGGAAGGTGGCTTCCCGGCGAGGTATTGGCCGCTTCCGACTACCGTAGCATAGCTTGGACATCAGGCTACGGGATGCACGTCTCGGTTGGGCCCCACCATGGCTTGTGGGCCCCCCTAAGAGGGTGTTACTTATGCTTGGTGATATAGCAAACTAGCTTGCTAGTAGAGGTATCTACAAGTCCCCGAAGTCCCCAAGTAAGAGGAGCTTCTTGGTTGGGGAGTTATAATCATGAAGTCATCAAGCATAAGCAACCGGGCGGCACGGAGCCCCTACAAGTCCCCGAACTCCGTAAGCAAGAAGGGACTCGTTAACCTGAACAACAAAGACAAAAACACGCATATGGAGAATGTTTGTTGTATTGAGCAACGAATGTGAGTTGCATTGATATGCGTTGGTATACACGAGGTGCATGATACATGTTGATGTATACATGTGAATGGCACCGAGTATGATTGAGTATGACGTATAAACTCGAGCACGCATGTGGTTGTGTGAACATATGAATTGCATATGATAAATGCGTGATGCGCGCAAGAAAATGAATGAGGTCGAGTTGACGAGGTTACACTCGGTTTAAGTTGCATGAGTGCCATGAAGGCAAGCGTTTGTAATTCGTGAATGATGAATACGCGAACGCTTGTGTTTGTTTGGTTGTCGCTCATATTAATGGAACGTGAAAAGAATTCAATTTGTTGCAAGCGACAAATGGTAGAAGAATTCAATGTTCCATTAATAAGTATTATGTCGAGGGGATGTGAGTGTAAAACTTTGGGAATGCCTGAAGGCAAGAGCGTAAAAGCTCGGGGGTGCCGGGAAGGCGTGAATGGGAAGATCGGGTGTACCGGGAAGGCGTGAGCGGAAAGCTCAAGGGTGCCGGGAAGGCGTGAACGGAAAGCTCGAGGGTGTCGGGAAGGCATGAGCGGAAAGCTCGGGGGTGCAGTGAAGGCGTGAGCGGAAGGCTCGAGGGTGCCAGGAAGGCATGAGCGGAAAGTTCGAGGGTGCCGGGAAGGCGTGAGCGGAAAGCTCGTGGGTGCCGGGAAGGCGTGAGTGGAAAGCTCGGGGGTGCCGGGAAGGCATGAGCAGAAAGCTCGAGGGTGCCGGGAAGGCGTGAGGGTTAGAGCTCGTGAGTGGAAAGCTCGGGGGTGCCACGAAAGGGTGAGTGGAAGCTCGGGGGTGCCGCAAAGGCGTGAGCGTTAGAGCTCTTGAGCGCGGAGCTCGTGGGTGCCGTGAAAGCGTGAGCGGAAGCTCGGGGTACCGCGAAGGCTTGAGCGGAAGCTCGGGGGTGCCGCTAAGGCTTGAGCGGAAGCTCGGGGTTGCCGCGAAGGCGTGAGCGGAAGCTCGGAGTTGCCGCGAAGGCGTGAGGGGAAGCTCGGGGTTGCCACGAAGGCGTGAGCGGAAGCTCGGGGGTGCCGCAAAGGAGTGAGCGAAAGATCGGGGGTGCCGTGAAGGCTTGAGTGGAAGCTCGAATATGATGCCCTGAAGCGTAAATGTAACCGTTGCTAATTATGCTAGGCTGTATGTACAAGTCCCCGAAGTCTCCGGTCAAGGAGGTTTTCTTGCGGGGTTGATACCAAAGCGTGGCTTTGTGCCTTATTGTGAGCATAATTAGTGCAAGTGCGTCATCCATCTAGAATTGCAAGCTAGGCCCTCCAAGGAGTTTCCCACTCCTGGATATAGATCTCCGTATGATCGAAAAATTGTTTGATGAGGGGAGCTGCGTATGAGCAGTGGGTGTTAGGTAGCGAACCTAATCTTTGATACCCAAGCGTCGGGGGTTAACCGCCGGATCAATGGCTTCCATGGGCTACGTTAACCGGTCCCTTTACTCTTTCCCGGAGGAGAAAAGCTTGACTACAATGCCGCGTAGCGGTCATTGTCATTATGAGGCGTTGCCTTGCCGCTTGGCACTCGTGGAGTCTTTAGACCCGTTTAGGTCTCTTTCCTGTGGGGAGGGTTTGACAAAATATGGTGGCCAAGAGGCTAGACAAAATATTTACATATAGTGTACAGGTAAATCTTGCTAATTGTATGAACAACTAATAATCATGGCATAGTTTCTTTGATTGTCATATGTTTATTTAATTGGGTTGCAATTAAATAGAAGCATGGCAGATGTGTATAGCGTGTAGTTGTAGTAAAGTTGCTACTAACATTTTTGTATTGTTGTAAACATGCTAAGGTCATTGAGATCAATATTTAAAGCATGGAATTGCATGTAAGGCATAGCAAGTGGTTTTGCTAAATCTACGAAATGTTGTAGGCATGCTTAAAAGTAGTAAAAGCATGCAAAGACATGGCAATGGCTCTAATTGCAAGAGCGTACAAGATAAGATATAGTTACTTATCTTATGCCGATTTGGAGCGAGTTGGAGTTGGATTTGGAATTGATATAAGTACCCCAAATCATGTTGGAGTTGTCCAAGCATGACGCTCCATTTCTTTGGCGGATAAAGTGTTTCGATAATGTATGTCAACTCATAGTTGAGGTTGAATGCTCAATAGAAATAATTGAATTTCCTTGAAACAAAATAGATGATTAATATGTAGATTTGTAAAATTGACATCAACAATTTGCATATGTATTTTGATAAAATTGTAAGCAAAGTGTATAAGCAATGTAGTCGTGTACTAACTGTTGACAAGTGGCGTGTGGTTGCCTGTCACTAATATGAATTTCGATGGGCAATGAAATGTGTAAATAGGCATATGTAACAAGGTATTATATGTACACTAGGCGTTGGAGCCTATCCATATAGTTATGTACAACTGATCATTTTGCATAGATAAGCATGGGTCTAGAATGGCCACAGTGGGTTTAGAAGAAATTTGTTGCTATTTTTGAATATCTCCATGTGCAATTATAATACCAAGAAGATTAAGGGTGAGCATGTGATACATGCATGGTAGTTCACATAATTGACTTCCACAGTTAATTCATATGTGGGTATGTTCTGCTAACCAATTTGGATCGTAAGTATATATATATATATATATATATATATAGCCACATATATACATAGCTCATAACATCACGTGGAATTGTGGTGTTATACAGGACAAGCACAGTCATGAGACTTGGACTTATGACACACTAGTTTGTCAAATGGAAGCATATATGAATAGTTCACATTTGTGTAGGAGATAACTGACACAGAAGTTGGAACATATAATTGTTTATTTTGACAAGTAGCTTAACAGGAGGGAGAAATTCTTAGGTGGGGGTTTCCCCACCACGTGGATTTACGGCCAGCCAATCAGAAGAAAGTAAATTTTTCATCTTTTCCGAAACTGCCCCTATTTCCTAAAGTGAAATACCCAAAACACCCCCCTGCTGGGTAGTGATTGGCCCTCCCCACCACGTGTCCGTACGGGTGCCCCACGCAAGATCTTCTCAACAAGAGGTGTACGTGTCCACAAGTGATGAGAACGGCACAAACGGCCCATACATAAAGAGATATATGTGTGTGTGTGTGGAGTGTACGCAGGTAGGTGTCTCGTAGATTAATTATGCAAAAAGCCGAAGCACATGGTGCTTGAATAGTAAGGAGGAAACCATAAATCGAAGGGAACTTAGCTTGTCGGTGTACAGACTGCTCGATGGCTGGGTGCGAAGAACATAGCCCAGATGGTGCTGTTGCATGGATGTTCGACACCTATTAAGCATCACTGGTGATGATCATTGTTTAGCACCGATGACGGAGTTGCCATGGGTGCCCATAGTAGATTTGCGTTTGGCAGTGGTGGTGTGGCCGTGCGGTCAGTGAGGTGCTGAGAACGAGTGGGGATGCTGGTGTTAGCGTTCAGCGGAGGTTTTGCTGGCGGAGCTAGTGGTGGCGGAGGTTTGGGCCAGATGGTTCTTTGGCGGAGAACTCTCAGCGTTAGCTCCTTGGCAGAGATGGGATGATGAGCAGCGGAGTGCAATGGCCTGCCAGCGGTGGTACCCAGCGGAGCATGACCACAGGTGTGTGGCCAGCGAAGGTTGCTAACAGAAGTGATGCTGAGTGGCTTGGTGTTCAGCGGTGACGCTTGGCGGAGCTTGTCTTGGAAGCCATGGTCAGCGGAGTTTGTCCGGCAGAGTGAAGTTTTGGTCAGCGATTTTTTGCTGGCGGAGTGAAGTTTTGGTCAGCAGTTTGTTGTTGGAGGAGGCCGCCTAGCAGTGAATCTCAGCTGTGAAGCCCAGCGGTGACGCTCAGCGGCGGAGCCTTAACATGGGTGTCCAGCGGTTGTAAACAGCGGAGACTTAGTGCTCAAGTTGAGCTCGGCGGAGATTCAGAGTTCGGCGGAGACAACTAAGACTTGGAGCTCGGCGGAGGCTCAGAGCCCTGTGGTGACAGCGGACCTGGAGGTCAGCGGAGGTTGTTGATTGAAGATGAGATGGGTGTCTAGAGTAAATGGGCGAGATTTTTTTTGTTTTGTTTGTGATTTGCTGCTACCGCTGGGTGTTGACGAAGCCAACTTCTCATGGGAAGATACTTGAGCTGGCGGAGTGAGCTTCCTGTGTAGAGAAGCGAAATTTTTTTTTTGTTACCGCTAAGTGAGTTTACCGCTGGGGCTGGGCTAGTACCGCTGGCCTTGCTAGTGAAGCTCAATTCTTTCCTTTTTTGTTTTGTTTTACCACTGGGGTAATGTAGATCATGGTTGGACATAAGTTGCCGCGGAGCTAATGATGATTTAAGAATGAGTGATTAAAGAAAAATGGGTGCTCAGTGAGCGATGAATTTGAATAACTCAGGGAAAAAATTTCTTTAAGCTATGTTAAGCTGACTTAACGCATGGTAAGTGACGAAGCCATTGTATCAGCTTCCCACAGACGGCGCCAATGTTAATGTTTAGAATCAGTGACTCTAATTAAAGTAGAGCGAGAGAGAGAGAGAGAGAGAGAGAGAGAGAGAGAGAGAGTGACACGAGATGTATAGTGGTTCGTCTCCCGCCTTAGCGGGAGACTACGTCCACTTCAATGTTTAACTAGGTGTGTTAGGCCTTGCGGCCCAAGAGGATTACATGAGATGCAATGGGATGGTGATCTAAGTGGGTGAATGTCCCTTTTATAGGTAAGGGAACTCTTCTCCTTTACATTTTCTTAGATGTGGGATGTAAAAATCACTATTCTAGTCTTAGAAAGCCATATTGTGGAGGTATGTTGGCAAGGCTGGGAAGGTGGCTTCCAGGCAAGGTATTTGCCGCTTCCGACTACCGTGGAGTAGCTTGGACATCGGGCTACGGGATGCACATCTCGGTTGGGCCCCACCATGGCTTGTGGGCCCCCCTAAGAGGGTGTTACTTATGCTTGGTGAGATAGCAAACTAGCTTGCTAGTAGAGGTATCTACAGAAGGTAACTGCCAAAATAGGTGAATACGGAACCGAAAAGGTCAACGTGGAAAGAGTGAGAGAGGCAATGCCTCTGGCTATGTTAGTGGCGCCACCAACACTAAGAGCCATCTAAATGACGTTTTCAAAGCGCATCAATCAATGGAGTCTGAGCAAAGAGATGTATGTTCTCGATGTGGAGTATCCGGTCATTGGGCACACATTTGTAGAGCTCGTGAAGAAATTGTCACCCCCTACAAAGCATATTGTGAAGCAAGA
Source organism: Rosa multiflora (assembly GCA_002564525.1). Taxonomy (NCBI): domain Eukaryota; kingdom Viridiplantae; phylum Streptophyta; class Magnoliopsida; order Rosales; family Rosaceae; genus Rosa; species Rosa multiflora. The sequence continues at coordinate 193,223 of BDJD01002611.1, forward strand.
GAAGCTCACTATGTGGAACAAGATGATCTAGAGTGAAGGGTTGAAGACTACAAATCTGGCTGGGATCAATAGATCGCCAATTCTGTTTTAAGTCTTTATTTTTCCAAGAGATGTAATAGGCAATTGCCATATACTTTGTAATAAATGCCATTGGTTTGGTTTTTCTTCACATAGGCTCATCCAAAATGAGTATGATGTCTAGGAAGGTTTTGAGATAAGTGGTACTTAAGCGAGTTTTGCTCCACCGACATCTCTCTACTCACCTGGTCATATTTATTTTGGAGTTACCGAAAGAACTCAAACTACTACCTTTTTTTTGCATTAGTTAGCATTTGGATTAGATTCTCCTAATGGTTAAGAGACAATGATGTACTCTGTTGGCTTATGAATAAAATTTCGAGTTCTTTTCATTATGACTCCATTTTGATTATGAGCATATTACTTTGTGACTACGATGGCTGGGCCATCAGTATTAATTCAAGGACATAGAATAGCCCAAGTTCCCCTTGCCAAATGGCACCTTGATTACTGTCACAGAAACTCTCTACGCTCCTTGGGCAAATCACACCTATGAATAGACAAATGGATTCCATGCAAAAACGCATGTAGAGAACGGAAATGACATCCTTTGCAATGCCTCTAACGATTGCGAACAAAGGCTTAGAGAAGTTTATGTGTCTCTCTAATGGACACTATGTCACTATTCAAGCTATTAAATCCAATAAAGTTATGAGAGAAGATCTTTGGGATTTAGACACATATTGGCTTTGTCACGATAAGATAGGTCATCTTGGTCATGATATGATGATCCATCTACTAAAGACTTCACACGGATATCTATTCTTTCGAGAGAAATGAAGTATGAATCAAAAGTTGATTCCTGGACTAAGTGTGACCGTTGCTGCTGCCTCTGGCACCGCCGCCGTCCACCACCAGCCAAGGGCTAGCACAGTCCCTATCCATGACGCCATGGATGGCGCCCATCATGGTGATGGCGCCCAAGGTGATGCTGCAATCACCAACTTTGCTTCAAATAGCGTCTCAGACGCTTAGGCCCAACCAAAATCCTCATTGGTTGCTTCTAAGGCATCTCGCTCATTTTACAAAGCCCGTTCCTTAGGGAAATTAGGACTGAGACTGTCCTATTCAAAGGATATGAAAATACTCATTTTGTTCTTACATAGAATCCATGGGGATTCTGTGGACTAATTCAACCAACTTGCGGACATTTAAATATCTCATGATGTTGGTTGACACGCAAACATGTTGGTCACGTGTTGTGCCATTGTCTAGCTGTAACTGCTCTGCTTATGCTACATTCCTAGCACATATCATATGACAACGGGATCACTCCCCGAATAATCCTATTCAGTCAAAGTCATCATAAACTTTCGATGGTTATTGCAATGGGACTGAAGTTGGACATTATATTCCCATGTACACACCCAAATGGTCTTGCAGAAACGACTACGATGGCCGTTAGGATATTGGTAATGCTCACCAACCTCCTTATATCAGCTTGGGGTGATGCAATATCTCATGCAGCTATGCTAATTCAACTACGACCTACCGTCATTCAATCTACCACTGCGTTATAGCTAGTGACTGGGTACCAATATTTTACTTACGCATATTTGAGTGTGCCATTTATGTGCCAATTGCACCGCCACAGCGCACTATGATGGGTCCTTACAGACGAATGGCAACTACGTTGGATTTGAGATTCCAACAATCGTCCGCCACTTAATGCCCTTGCTAGGCGATCTCCTTACCACTAGATTTGCGGATGTCACTTTGATGAGACAGTCTTCTCGCCGTTAGGGGGAGATAAGAATAGGAATGTTCAGCAGGAACGACAGTAATTGTCGTGGTCTGTCCCCACTATGTCTCATCTCGATCCCTACTAAAGTGACGAGATCACACATATCTGCTGCAAACATGCCTGCAAGGATGGACATCCCTATGAGAGGACGTAGCGCCACCCTACACAGAGGTAGGCATAGCGCCAATGCTAAAGAAAGTGGCACTCTAGCGTTATAGGCCATGGCCCCAGCTAGGATGCGTGGAGGACCGTGGGTTCGAAGGATACTTTGGCACATTCCAATCCTTTGATCATCAAGACTCAAAATCCGTCTCATGAGAATCTTCCGGATTATGGTTATCGTTGGGGGACGCATCAACGTCAGAACCTATTCCTAAAAATATAGAGCTCTATGAAAATTACACTAGTGTACATGAGACGTGGGATAGAAACTCCATCATAATTGATGATGTAGTCACGCATTTCATTGCGCATGAGTTTGTTGAGTCTGATGATATCAAACCATGCTTCGTTTATGAATGAATGCCAACGTAGAGAAATTTGTCCTAAATGGAAAGATGCGATCCAGGTTAAGTTGGATTCTCTAATGAAGAGGAAGGTTTTTGAGCCAGTGATGCCAACACCTCCTAACATAAAACCTATTGACTAATGGGTCTTCGTTATAAAGCGTGTTGAGAAAAATATATGGTAATCTCTCCTTATGGCGCAAGGCTTCTCACAAAATGCCCTGGAATAGACTATGATGAGACATATTCTCTCATAATGGATGTCATTGCACTCCACTACCCTGTCAGTTTGGTAGTTTCCGAATAACTGAACATGCAGCTTACAAATGTGGTTACTACGTATCTATATGGGGATCTAGATACAGAATACACATGAAGGTTCATGGTGAACTTCATTTACCCAGTCAAGTGGCTCTAGACCACGGAGCACGTTTTACAAAGAGGTTGAAACGCTAACTAAAGTGACTACTTGATTTGGAAGGGATATACCCGCGCGTTTCCATAACAAGTTTCGGATTCTATAGTGGTTCATGTTGGACATGATCTTCATTGGAAGTCCTCAAAGAGTTAAGGTAAACCGCTGAACACTTGAAATCCGATTTTGAGATGAAGGATTTTGGGAGAACACGATTATGTCTCGGTTTGGAACTTGAGCATCGTGTTGATTGATGTTTAGCCATTTTGACAAGGTCAAGCCTTCAAGCACCCCCATGATTGTCTGTAGTCTTGATCCTGAAAAGGATCCTCTTCGTCTGAAGGATGATGACGAAGATGTGCTAGGGGCAGAAGTGCCTTACTTAAGTACAATAGGCGCATTATTGTACTCAGCTCAATGCACAAGACCGGACATCTCATATGTTGTGAACTTGTTAGCTAGATATAGCTTTTGCCTGTTTGGCTCTAGTTTTTTTTTGCAGCTGGTCAAAAGTCTCTTTTCTGAGCGGGCGTGCCAGCACCGTTCAGGTGCGGTCGTCGGAGGTGTCCCTTGACCTGACTTCTTTCGAGCGATTGTGGACGAGGAGAGCACCAACCTCGTCGCGGGATTCTTTGTGCCTCGTGGTGAGGACTTTTGCTAAGATTCTTCAAAATCACACAATCGATACTCGACGTCGTAGATCGAGCAGAGCGAAAATCACTGGGAAATGGGGAGAACTTGCTAAAGCGTGACTTTAGCTTGGATGGTTTGCGAGGGCGTTACCCTTGCTTGGCTGGTTCCGTAACCGTTATGGTCGCGGTACTACAGTTGGCTCCTGAGGAGACTAGGGCTGAAGCATGTTGACAGAGGGTTTGGTGGCACTGACAGTCGGCTCCTGAGAATTCTGGGACTGGAGTGTGGTCACCGGTAAGAGAAGGAGTGGGGTTGCTCTGGAAAGGCTTGGATGATCATTGAGATGAATTGATGAATTATCTTGTTACTTCGTCGTAGCCTCTATATATAGGCTACCAGGCCATAGTGGTTGGCCCTAAACAAATCATGATGGGTTTTCCATTTAAGCACTAATGGAATCATGATAGGTTTTCCAATTAAGCACTAATGGAATCATGATAGGTTTTCCAATTAAGCACTAATGGAATCATGATGGGTTTTCCATGTTGGCCACCATGAAATGTAGTTGAATGCTTCCCCACGTGCATGCCATATTCCTTAATTGAATGGAATATGAATATTCGCATGGGCGTGCCTTTTCTTGCAGCTTGCATAATCTTCCATAATTCTGCAAGTAGGCTTTATTTAGCCTCTAAATAATATATTTCGAACTTGTCGATAATATATAGCTTGAGCCACTGACATTGGCTCAATTTCTCTAAGACACGCCTTGTCAAGCCAAAACGCTCATTTTGGGTTCAAACATTGCTCCCCAAACCTCGAAGTCAAAGGTCTTCGTCTTGACTGAAGAGGTCTTGAATCAGCACTGCTCTTATAATGTCGTTGCTCCAAAGCCACTTGTATTGGCTTGACTGAAATTACTTGACTGATTCCATATAGGCTTCTAAATAGGCCATAAAGCTTGAATGCCACAATCTGAATTGCCTTTGTCATGAACTGACGCTTTCTTTGCCAACTTTATTGCCCCCCATGTATCTAATGTCTAATATGCAGTGAATTGGCTAAACTTGGGCAGGTTGTAGGAGATCAGAACTTTAGCGTGCCCCCCCCATGCAAAGGAGACTGCTTTTGATCGCGAATGAGGATCCTTCTCTTCCTTGGTGGTAGCTTTGCCATGTGTATAGCAGCAAGTATCTGCCTTGTTCGCTGACTCTCTGTTGATTTTCTCAAATGTAGGTGTTGGAGCCACTTCGCTGACTAGATCAAGTTTGATCAAGGCCTACAGTACTTGGCGAAATAAGATGCTGAATAGCAAACTGTTTGCTGCCATTTAATCGTTCGCGAATCTTATGCTGAAGAGGATGATTGAATCATGGCTATCGACATCATGACATGTGACCAAGTGAACCCACCATACTTGCTGCAACTTTAGCATCTAAAACCGCATGGGTTTTAATCATGTTTAATTAAAAACATCAGGCCACTACGCTGGCCCTACGGTTGTAGGGAAAGGTGCAATGCCATCTCTTCACCGCCTCCTCAGATGCAATTCTCAAGATGGAATAATGATTAATTAATTATCAACTACAGCCACTCACTGGCCCAGCTAAAGCTCCGATGTATCAAAATTTATAGCATAAAAACCCTTCTTGTGAGAGCTTGCAGGAAAAGAACACGGATACTTCGCGTCAAACACTTGGAAGGAGTTTGGCTCGTAGGAGGAGTAATCTTGCCCCCCAAGTATCCTTGTTGGTTGGCGAAGCATGATCTTCAATTGCAACTTTGGAGATGAGGATGAACATAGATTGGCTTTGTCGCCGACTACCATGTCATAGATCATGGTCTTTGTAGAATTAGCCATGAATTGGCTTTTGCATTCGACCACTTGCTGGTCTGAATTCTCCATATCAAGAGCTTCAAAGAACCTGAACTCCTTCATATGATTTTTGGAACCGATAATCAAATAATAATTATCATCATATTCATCATAGATTGGTTCCGCATCGAGATCATATTTAGAGTCACCAAAGAGTGGCATATCAAATATTTGTTTGCCTCTATACTCTTTCCAGGCATCATATCGAGACGCCTCTATGGATTGTTTAGTATCATCATAGACAAATTTCTTTGGCAAGAAATTTGGAACTGGATAACTATAAACAAGAGTTAACTTGTATTGATGATACTCCAATTTACGGTCGCGAATGACAAATTGGCCACTAGAATATTTATTCTGGCCATTCATGCAACGTGGGTTGTAGATGTTTTCTCCATATATATCAAAGCCACCGCATGGCCCCGAAACATTGGTGAAGAATTTGAAGTTGAATTGACCAATAAAGCCACAGATTGGCTTTCCAATGCCACAACTTAATTGATAATTAAGTTGGCCATGGCTTAATTGATGATATGCATGACAACGTCCATAGCCATGAAAGCCACGTGCATGATAATTGAGTTGACCATTTTGAGCATATTTTTGATCACTTTCATGACCGTGGTAGCGTCCAGTAGCAAGACCGCATCTCTCTTGGCCAGATTCTCTTGGAGGCTTTTCTTCTATCTTGCTTTTCCGGAGAAACCCAGAAGCAAACTGTTTTAAGTTCTCTCTTTCCTCCAAACTTCGTCTTCCATTTCCGAACAAACCCAGAAATGGCACCCAAGAAACCATTCGTTGTCGATCAGGTAGATGAAATCACTGAGAAAGCCGCATTCACCTGGCAGACTAACATGGGTGTTCGATGCAGAAGTCAGACAGGAGAGGAGAGAAGTAGATTGATGGGCTTTGGTGGAGGTGATAATCAAGCGAGTCTGGGTCCCACACCTCGCGATCGTTTGCCAGATGATCCTATGGCCTATTATGGGCTTCCCATCTGCCGTCCCATAGTGGCTCTTCGGCAGGTGCCCGATGATTTTAGTAGTTGGGGGCCAAGGAGGAAAGTGGGTTTCTGGCCTACCATCGCTCCCGAGGAAAATGTTTGGTATCAGGAGGTCCGAGCAAGAGATTTGGCCCGCTGGGATGCGGTGGGTATCACCCAAACCATCAATCTATGCTTCTGTCTTTCCCATAATACCAGCCCTGCACCGCTAGCCACCGCTCTTTGCTTCTGGAACACCTCCAGCAATACATTCGATTTCCGGTTTGGGCAGATGAGAATAACTCTGCTGGATGTTCTCACCATCATGGGGTTGCCCATTGACTTTGACCCCTATGTGCATGGTCAGTTTGATGGCATTCAATTTCCTTTGAGAATGGATATGGCTGGTCGGGGGCATCGCAGCAAATCTTACCCATTCTGGCGCGACTATTACTGCACCCAGCTTGACCACACATGAGGTATCTCATTCCTGGAATTCTGGTTTTGCAAATTTATCTTTTGCACTTCTTCCAACAAACCTACTGGGCCCTGGAATTCTCTGGCCACTGCTCTCTACAATGGTATTTGCGTTGGCCTTGGGTAACCTGTATTGGGTGCGTTATATCGCTCACTTTATAAAGCCGTAATGTGCCCCTTCGATACCAACATTAGTGGCCCTTTCTGGATCCCCGCCTTTTGGCTGCAGATTTATTTCCCTCGCTTCCGTCGCGGTGATATTCCAAAGGATTATCCAGTCGATTCCCTTTTGGGAAATTGGCTTTGCTGCAACGTAAGGTATCGAGCTCCACCCTACTCCAAGTGTTTTATTTACTTGTACTTGCTGGAAGAGATGCCGGACCTAAAAATAGTCCTTTCTAGGCGATTCCCTCATCCCCTTGATGATGGCTTTCTGCCCAGTGGACGGGATCATAGCGAAAGAGCCCTCCTGGCCTTTCGTCGAGCCATCTCCTGCTTGGATATTCGTCTTGCCACTGACCTCGTAAGCGACGAGCTCTATGCCGCTAACCACTTTGCTCGCCAATTTGGGTTGGCCCAGTTGGTACCCTGGCCTGTGGTTGATTCTGCCAATTACTATACCTCTTGGCTGAGATTAGCCCCGCCTGGGTCTGCCCCCTTTCAGAGTCAGTTTACTTTGATAGTGATTCCCCCTAGGGTCAGAGTGTTGTACCCCCTCAACGATGTTGACGATGATTATGCTGATTGGTGGAAAGAAGTGTCCGTGAACTGTTGGGACCTGCCATATGACGAACTCTTCGCCCTGATCTTTCGTTGCATGAGTAGTCCTGGTCCGGAGGACCGCGAGATTCTTGAGCGCTTCTCCAACCCTGCAGCACAACCCCCGCGACCTATTCTACCTACTCGCTCATCGCGTCCAGGGATACAAATCCACGAGCCTGGGGCAACAATAAGTTTTTATCTTTCTTCACCATTCCTTTTCCTTGTCTTGATTTTCCCGCTCTTATTCCTGAGTGTGTTTTGCAGCGAACTACCTGGAGCAGGACAACCTCTGTTCAGGCCGGGAAACAAAAGGCAATAGCAGAGGAGACTCTTGAGGGAGAGTCTTCTCATGATGAAGATCCCGCTGAGGTAATTTGGTTAAGAACGATCCCAAACTTGTATATTTGGTGCTTCCCCCTTTTTTGAGTTGTGATTCATTTCTCGTACAGGCCACTACTGTCTTCGCTCGCAAATGCGATCGAGCTCAATTCGTCGAAGAGGGTTTTGAAGATGACGAACCTCTGGGAATGCCATTGGTAAACTCCGGCCCCCGCTTATCCTATTTAAATTTTAGAATCTGGGCGGGATGTTCACTACGTATCTTTTGACATGTCCATCAGAGGACCACTGATCCCTCTCGCCTGAGCGAGGCTGGATCCTTAGCCGCTGCAGAAAAGCCAACTCTCTTGCTAGTTCAAGCATCAACTAGCCCCGTGGCGCCTCTTCCCTCTCCCACATCTACAGAGCATCTGTAAGGTCCTACCATTCCAATAACGATCTCCGATGACGACTCCCTGGAGCATGAAAGAGTGGAAAGCCACTCTGAGGCTTCTGCCGCTTATGAGGAACTAATGACGACAGAGATTCCTGCGGCACTAGAGGTCCAAGAGGTGAATGAAGCGGGGCCTCTTCCTCTTGGTGACCATGTACCAGATATCGACCCGACAGCTCGAGAGGTAAGCCACTGTAGGCCAATGCTTTCCATTTCCCTTTAGATCCAAACCCGCTCTCTGACGTTTCTGAACCTGACCTGGATTCTGTTTGTACCAGGAGGTGGTTTGATGCCGAAGATCTGGCCGGCGGGACGTACATCCCAGGTTTGGGGGATGAGGCGAGCAGTGGTGGTCTCTTGATTTCGAAAATAGACGTGGCGAGCGTTGAGGCAGAAGGTTATGCTCTCGGAGCTGCTTGTTTCCAACACTCTACTGATGAACCTCACATTGAATTTCTAGAGTCTCTCACGACTGAGATGTCGGACCAAGCTCAGGGGGTCATTGAGGGAAATTATGCTGAAGATGAAAGAATTGAGGAACCAATCGACCCTCTAGCATTGGTGACTTATGATCGTACTGTGAATCCTCCGCCTCCTCCTCCCACTAGGCTTGAAAATCTAGCTCGAATCCTTGAGGAAACTCCTCCTACAGTAGCTGAACTAGCGAGGACAGAGCTTCGAAACCTTTTGGGACAGCGGCGGCTGGGGCCTGAAGAACTCCTCAGGATCTGGGAAGCCATTGTGTTCCTTCATTGAGAGCATACGGTGAATCCAACTCAGCTCGACACTATAGAGAAGCTGTTGAAAGACCTTGACGTGGCCTGCGCTCGCCAATCTGCCATGGAGGCTCGAGCTCGTGTGGCCTGCGTGGTACGGAATAACCTCGCTAGTCAGATGGAGACTCTTTGCGGCACCTTGAATGATCGAGCCACTCGCATGGGGGAGATAAGGCTCCAGAAGTTAGACTTAGAAGCCCAGATCAGACATCTCCAAGCTCATTTGGCCCATTTGAACAACGAGCTCAGCGCGGAGGAAGCCCAACTGGATGCTCCCTTGGCTGCCTCCGAAGAATTGACTCGCCGCTTGGCCCAAGCTGAAGAACGAGCCTTGTTGATTGAAAATGGGGCCCTTGCTGCAGGCCTCCAGGTTGAGGTGTTTTGTGTGAAGCTTAATTTTGCGGGCCGGCCACTTTAGGCCTCTTATGACTTATAGTAGTGATTTCCTTAGGCGCAATTGTAGTACAATATATATATATATATATATATATTCTTCTTGTAGTACCGACGACATCTTTATTTCTTAACTAATATTTATCTTTTGGATCGACTTGCTGGCCCCAATCAAAACTCTTAGTTTTATCTTCTTAATGATTCTTTAACTTCGCATTAACTAACTGTTGAAAACTCCACCGTGAGAAGATAATATTGAAAATGGAACTGTTACCTCCTCGAAAATCATTCAGTTCCCCCACGCGCCAATATTCCCTTCTTTTCTGAGATTTAGGGCAATTTAATTAAGATTTACTGACACTTAGTTTGACTCTTCGACTATCCATCTAAGGGTGGAGATTTGCATGCCCTGTTCCTATAAATAGGTGCATTCTGGGGATGGGAACGTTCACGCCAAAAACCTTCCTCTGAGTTTCAGATCCTCAACAATGGCCTTTCAATCTTTGGTTCTCTTTCACCTTCTTCACAAATCTTCCCCTCAGGAAATGGTTTTTAGCCTCTAAATTTTAAGCTTTATGGCGTAATCTTAAGCCTGGGTTAGGCCTTATGGTGTAATCTCAGGCAACCCCTTGTTTCGGCCTTCTGGAAGTCTGGATGGAAAATGCCAGGCTTCAGATTGGTTTAGAAACGCGAGGGGGCTCCAAGTGTGGGATCTCCGGTCATGCGAGATCACTTTGTTAGAATCCCACACGTGGAGCAAAACGGGGAAAGGGAGGAAGGCCACTTTGTGGTTCGTCTTTCCTCCTCTGTTTCCTTCCTTCTGGACCCGGCCCGTGTTGTGCCCTCCAGATGGAAGGGGCTTTGGTTATCACCTCTTTCTCCCCCTCTCTCTTCTTGACAGAATCTTAGAGGGATAAGGAGGGATGGACTCTCTGAAGGAATGGGTTCAAGCTACAGAATGGCTGTTCCCATACTTCACGTCCAACTAATGATGGTTACCAAGGCTAAAGGGGGTGCAGAGACTCAAGCCGATATTCGGTTCCTTCACTCTCTGCCCCTCTTGGAGATAATGGCGCGGCTAAACCCAACGTTGGATTCCATAGATGCTTCCAATTGAGGGGGCTTGGAGGCTCCATTTTCTTTCACTGGAGTCTCCCCTTCTCATGGATAATGGCGTTGGCCAAGCCTATGTTGGGTTCCTCTGTCGCTTCCATTTGAAGGGGGCGCGGGTGCTCCGTTCCTCTTCTTTTTCCTTCCCTGAAGTCTGCCCCTCCTTGGGATAATGGCGTGGCTCAAACCGATGTTTGGTTCCTCAACTGCTTCCGTTTGAAGAAAGATTCAGAAGATATCCGAAGATTCCTGTTTTATATTCTAACCACTTTTGGCTTTGTAATGAATGTACTGCTTTTGGCCGCAAAGCCACTTTATGAATACAATACTATTTTCTTATCCTGATATTCAAATATCCGTGAGGAGCCAATAATTGTGACTCGCAAGGCCCCAAATATAGGCCCCCATAGTTGTATATTCAGGAGCTTTGAAAATAATATGAACTTTAAAATATGATCCGCGTCAAAAAGAGCCTTGCGGCGAAGGTTTTGAGAAAATCCACACCTCGACCCTATTTTCCCGCGAAGGTGTTTTCTCTGTGAAAGAAAAGACAAACCTCAAAAAAATTTCCGGGGTCGCTAACTCGGCTTAGTAAAGTGTAGTGTTGCTAGGCGTAGCGAAGAAACGATTATGGGCCTAAAAAACAGGCCTTCATGAATGGGCTTCGCGAGTGTAGGAATACTAGAATTGCCCCCCATGTCTTATGCGAAGAAACAGTCTACGACTCCTCTGAGTCCCAAACATTGGGAAAATATTTCTTCCAGTATCTGCCATTGATAGGGTTATGATGGATATCTCCATCCAGGTCCTTGAGATGAAAAGCTCCTTTCTCTAAGATTTTATAGATAAAGTCTTCTCCAATGAGATGATGTTGCTCTTGAACAATGTTCTAAAAAACGGCCTAGGCGGCTCCTAGGAGCTAGGCGGCAAGGAACCGCTCCGATTTTGGCCTAGGCATTTCCCTTAGGCGCTGGGCTACTAGGCGAGCTAGGCGGGGACTAGGCGGGCTAGGCGGTGGTGCTAGGCGGGGACTAGGCGGGCTACGCGGTTCTAGGCGGAGCCTAGGAGGTCATAAACCCTAATTTATTCTATATTTTGACTATTTTTATATTTATAATTAATTTTTAGACTTTAAATATTGTCATTTATATTATTATATGTCATTAAAATAATTTTTAAAAAAAAAAAAAAAAAACCACCTAGTCCCTGGGTCACCGCCCAACTAGCGCCTAACATTTTTTAGAACCTTGCTCTTGAACTCGTAATGATTGGACGTTGACTTCCAAAGGCAGGATTGCATCATGGCCAAACATCAAAGCATAAGGTGTTGTCGCGGTGGGATTCCGCTTAGATGTGCGGTAGGCCCAAAGAGTGTCATAAAGTGTCTCATGCCACTGTCGCGGATTAGCTTCCAACATTTTCTTCAGCAAATTGATGATAATCTTGTTGCTGGCCTCCGCTTGACCGTTAGACTGAGCATAATAAGGACTGGAATGGACGAAGTGTATTCCCCATTCTCTTGCCAGTTTATCAACTTCACCACCCATGAAAGCTGCCCCCCGGTCCGAAACAAAAACTTCTGGGATACCAAATCTGCAGATGATGTTCCGGAACAGGAATTGTCGCAACGTGCCACCAGATGCTTCCTTCAAAGGTTCTGCTTCAACCCACTTTGTAAAGAAATCAGTCGCGACGATGATGAACTTGTGTTGAAGTGATGAATATGGGTGAATCATCCCAATTAAATCCAGCGCCCATCCTCTTGCGGGCCAAGGCTTTATAATGGGCTGCATTGGAATATTAGGGACATGCTGGACCGGCCCATGAGCTTGGCAGTCCAAACAACCTTTAGCAAATGCGATACAATCCTTCAAGATACTGGGCCAAAACTATCCATGTCGTCTGAGTAACCAACGCATCTTTGGACCTGCCTGGTGAGCGCCGCATATGCAGGAGTGAGCTTCTCGCATGAGCTGTTTCGCCTCGCTGCCATAAACACACCTGAAATCTACGCCATCTTCTCCTCTTCTACGCAGCTCATTATTTCTAAGGAAATAGTTGAGGACAAGGTAGCGAATCCTTCTATCCGCAGTCTGATCAGGATGTTTGATATAATTGTTGTGAAATTTTAATTAAAACTCGCAAGCGCACGAATCGTCGTTAATATAGTGTGCAAGTACGAGGCCGTTCCAACTGAGGATTGATAATCAATTTAAATCCTAACCTAATTAATCCAAACAAAAAATCACATAAACAATCAAGCAAAAGAAGATATTGATTTTTGGGTTTTCCAATAAACAAATAATTTGAAAATTAAAGAAACAAACAAATAATGATAGAACCTAGAGTTTCGAAATCAACCACTAACAATCTTATTTATGTTTCGATGCAATTAACAGATCCTTTTGTTTCTTTTGATGACAATTCCCGTATCTAAGTCCAGGTACGGCACTTAGACCATAGTTTTCCTTAAGTGTATGATTCTCTCCAGGTACGGCAGAGGTCATATATCCTAACATGCAGTTTATCCAGGTACGGCATAAATTTAACACATAGGATTCATTACTTACTAGAAAACAAGAGAATCATGCAAACCATTACTTCAGGTACGACAATAATGTAATTCACAGCTCTTAATCACAAGAAGCTAATTTGAATTATATTGCAGGTACGCCTCAAATTCATCTTCTAATTACTAGATGCAAAGCCCTAAGGTGATCAATCAAAGAACATAAACATAAAGCATCAATTCAAATAGTGACTAAGAATTCATCATAAGAAAACTATAAATCCATCAACAAATCATCAAAGTACATAAACAATCATTATAGGGCATCATCTTAACCCTAGAAAAAGTTTAGCAAAATATAACTAGATAAAACATAGAAAAAATATAAAAAAGAATGGAAGGGATAAGATGGGGAAGATGGATGAGTCGTCTCTGCTCCTTAGGCATCTACATTGTGCTCCCGAGACTCCCTTCTCATGTAAATTCGTGCTCCCTTATATAGGGAAGATTTCTGCTCATCTTTGGCTTCATGTTTCCTTGTAAGACTTGGGTTTAGATTCCTTTCTTCATTTAGAATGGGAAAACATTGAAATATCTCTTGTAGATGTAGGAATACATTCATCATTTAATCATCATCTGAATTAACTTCCTTGAAACATTAGGATTGGCCATCTTATGCAGCGAAACTTGAGTTCTCCACAAATGGTTGTAAATTCCCGAGCAGATTTTCTGTTCGACATATCTACACTTAAATAATTATAACTTTCTCTAGAAGTATCGAAAATGAGATCCGTAAAATTATATAGAAAGTAGACATCCGTAGCTTTTCATACATATAAGGCTCATTGTCTGATTCGATCTAGGTAACTCCCAGTAATTCGGCGAAGTTGGGTGTTCTGCACAGACAGATTCTGGGACCTGGGCGTCTTTCAATCCTAGTTAGCTCATTTTAGCTTTTTTTCTTCTCTTTATGAGACAAACCTACAAAAACACTAAAAGATGTAAATGAATCATAAATAAGGAGAACTAAACATAAAAACCAAGATTAAGAGGCATAGAAATATATGACAATATGAGCACATCAATAATTGATCAAAGGGATGCACCAATCCTCATCAATGGGCTCCAAAGTCGCTACTGACGTGTTGTCTGGAAGATCTTTTCTCTCCATCCAAGAAGGAAGCGTTCGACGCTTTACTTTCAAGATTCTCTCGCCCAGCTGGCCCAGCTAGTATTCTGTTGAGCAAAGTACTATCACACAACGGTGAAATCACCGTTGTCTGATGTTTCAATCACACAACAGTCACTTAGACCACGGTGAGCTTGGTCATCACACAACACAAATCCACCGTCGTTTGATGACCTTTTTGTAGTAGTGTCTGTTATTCACTTTAGTCACTTTGTTAATTTTTTTCATTTAAAAAAAACATTATTTGCCACAATATTAAGGATATTTTCGTTTAATCAATGTGAAAAATTGAGAAATCTGAATTGAATTGATTGGGAGAAGTGATTAAAGTGAGACAAAATGCCTTTTCGGTGACTAAAGTGATTGACAGAGTAATAGTTGAGTAACTAAAGTGATATAATTGAAAATTGAGTGACCAAATCAAATGAGTCATAGTTGAGTGACTATTTGTGAAATTCTCCCTATTGAGAATCAAATTAGAACTAAGCTAGGATAGGCGCTTTGAACACATATTTTTGAATGGAATATTAATCTCTAAAAGCTTCATGAAATAAGACACCTGTGCAGGACATTTTTATGTCTGAAAAAACCTCCATAAAAAATAAAAATAAAAATGGGCGCATTTATATCGAATGATTGTTCATTGGAAAAAGCTCCAAAAGAAAATAATAAAACTGGACACACGTATAAATTGAACACACTTATCAGTATTAATATGTTTGGATAATTATAACCAGACCAAAAATCATTGGAGAAAACGTGGGGAGATGTTGAAGTTTTTTTCCCCCCTCTTTTGTTGTGGAAGTGGGAAATTATAGAGAGGGATTTTAGGAAAAATAAATTAAAATTTTATTAGGTTATTTTGTTTATTACGATTATGTCCTCTATTTATTAAAAGACATTTTTAGATAATCTATGGTCTAAGGATTTAGTCGTCTTTTCACGTCTACTTTGGTTAACAAAACCTCTTCTCTTAGTAATAACTAGCATTTCCTCACACATGCTCTGCATGTGCAAATTTTTTTTTTTTTTAGAAAATAAAAAAGAAAAAAGTTAGTTTTTGCATAGAAAAGATAATGGGGAGAGAAAAGTGGATTGTGGATACTTTTTATGTTTATTTTTTTAATAAAAATATATTTTGTAAATGTCTTAATTATCCTTCTGATTTAATTAATTCTCAAAGTTTATTAATTTTTTAGGGTCATTTCTGTCAGAATTCTAGATTTTGGTTAACAAACCCTCTTCTTTTAATAATAGTACTAGCCTTCCTGCACGCGCGTGCGATTTATTGTTTACACATGTCTATGTAATTTTATTACGATTAATACACTTTTGAGTTTGTACTATCTTTAAAATATTTTTTGAAATTTCAATCAAAAAAAAAATTGAAATGGGGTCAGTTGCACATGTATAATTTCGTTTTTATAGTGTTGAGGCACATGTCGTGTGAAGAGGGATTTTCATTTACTATGATATGGATTTTCATTTTCTTTCTTATGGACATCATCTAGTCTCTCACACGTTGCTTGTATATAATCTTCTTGTTTAAGAGCAAACATTATTTTTAAACAGAGAGGAAGCGTATATACGGTATACTTAATTCAAGTCTCACAATTAGTGCGCAGGAAAAAAAATATATTCTACATCATTTTTCATCTTTTATGGTCAGGAACTATATCATTGAGTTAGATTATGCCAAAATATGCTAAGAACTTGTATCAATGATACACAACAAATTTATTTTGACATGAACTACCATTTTGCAGTGTTTAAAATAAAAATTTAAAAAAACAAAAAAAAAAACCACTATTTTGCATAATCATATATACCGGCTCTATCAAGCTGTTTCTTTAAAAAAAAAAAAAAAACATGCTCTCTTTTTCTCTCTCGAGAGAAACCCTAAGGCCGCAGCCGGCCTTCTTTGGCGGCGGCGGCGCTGCAAATCTCTTGACTCTCTTTAGAGAGGTTTTCCGGCTACGCTGTGGCTCGGTTATTTGGAGTTGGAAGGGGGGCAGCACTTCTCTTTCTTCTCCCCTACCTGACGGCGACGGAGATTGGCTTCGTCGAGGTCCCAAGATGCTGGAGTTGGCTGGGGTTCGTCTTCTTGCTAGACCGAAGCCTCTGAGGGCAGTCAGATTGGCTGTGTTAACGCAAGATCTCTCACTTTCAATCTCGTCGGTGTTGGGCGATGTTGGAGGGGAATTCGTTGATGGCTGGGTTGATGAAGATCTGAGCTCAGACACAATCGGGGGCTTCTGGGATGTGACTGCTTGCTGGGATCGAGTCGGCGCTGTCGGCGTGATGCATTGTCCAGGTGGTTGTTTTGGACCAGGATTAGCTTTAGGCCTGGGAATGGCTACGGACACGGCTATGTTTGTTCGTTTTCATGGTTTGGAGGATGAAGATGATGGCGCGGCGGCCCTGACGGTGAGCGTCGGCGGTGATGTGGCAGGTGGCTTTTGGCTAGAAAGACACATGTGGGCTCAATGGGTTAGGGCTTTGGTTTACCCTACTCTTTGGGCCTGCATTTGGAGTGGTTGGGCTTCTTGGGCCTTGCACTGGTTGGTGGGCCTCAGCTTTGGGCTCACTGGCCTAGGGTCTCAAGTGGGCTGTATTACCCTTATGCTATGGGGCTGGGTCTCCATGGCCTATAGCACTGTTTAATTTTTGTTCGGGTCACAAAAACCAGAGCCTTAGTTGAAACCAATTTTATGTCTGCTTCGAGGTTTCTTGGTTTTTGTTAGAATAAAGGTGCGTGGACTTCCTAAAAGGTGGGTGTACTCGGGATTTTTTGGGGTTTTATTCTTCTAGGATAGGATTTCATGAGGTTCTAAGGAACGATTCTTTCTGTCGACCCCATAGGGGTGTTTCATTTTTGTACTGCTTGCTGAACTTAATGAAAGGGGTGACCTATTTCGATCAAAAAAAAAAACTGTTTCTTTCTTCTTTAATTCATCCACTTCTTATATTCATGTTGACGTTAATTGCCATTTTGCTCTTATATGAACTAAGCAATTGGGAGAAAAATACTTGGTGAAACCGTGAAGGCCTCGATTACCAATCCTCTGAATTTGCTGAAGATCCGAGTTAGTAGTGTTGAGCTGGAGAAGTTGAAAAGCCCATTGATGACTTTAGGTGTTGATTATATAATTCCCAAGTTCTGTAGCAAAATTTAGAGAAAGATATCAGTAATTAACAAAGCTAGGTTTCTAATGAAACCAAGGTAGTAAATGCAAGCATGCATGCCTTGATTCTCTAATTGTCAGACCTTCTTTAAGTCAAACCAACACCAATTATAAAGAACACAAACTTTTTGTTTGAGAATAATAAAGAACACAAACTACTTCCTGCAGAAAATTGGAAAATTCAGAAATTGTTTGGAATAGTCATGGCCTTCATTGCTAAACCTAAAACCAGATTCATACAATTAAGAGAGAAGAAAACTACTAAAGCAAAAATAATATAGCCTCTTCGGGTACAAAACTGGAACTCCAAATCCTCAATTGCTCAGCCAGAAATGGGGTAGGGTTTGTTTAAATTGTATGAATTGAGATCAATATATGATAAAAGAAATCATCAATTCACTTTCTTTTTCAAAAGCAAGCTCGATGTCGATCAGCTCTGTTTGGCTCCAGTTTTGTTGCAGCTGGTCAACAGTCTCTTTTCTTGCGCGGGCGTGCCAGCACCGTTCGGGTGCGGTCGTCGGGGGTGTCCCTTGACCTGACTTCTTTTAAGCGATTGTGTACGAGGAGAGCACCAACCTCGTCGTGGGATTCTTTATGCCTCGTGGTGAGGACTTTGCTGAAGTTTCTTCTTGTTCACAAGTCGATACTCAATATTGCAGATTGAGCAGAGCGAAATCACCGGGAAGTATTGAGATCTTGCTAAAGCGTGACTTTAGCTTGGCTGGGTTGCTAGAGCGTTACCCTTGCTTGGCTAGTTCTGTAACCGTTGTGGTCGCGGCACTACCGTCGGCTCCTGAGGAGACTAGGACCGAAGTACGTTGACAGAGGGTTTGGT
>BDJD01002611.1:215810-230092 GCA_002564525.1 Rosa multiflora
CTTGGTGACCATGTACCAGATATTGACCCGACAGCTCGAGAGGTAAGCCATTGTTTGGCCAATACTTTCCATTTCCCTTTAGATCCAACCCTGCTCTCTGACATTTCTGAACCTGACCAGGATTCTGTTTGTACCGAGGAGGTGGCTGCAAACGCTGCTAGTCTTATCGGCGGGACAGTCGCCCCAGAGATGGAAAATGATACTAACGATGGTGGTGCCCCCCAAGTCTCGCGAACAAATGAGACAACCGTCGAAGCTGAGGGCTCTATGCTTGAATCTGCTCCACTTGCCCATGGTGAGCCGCGAGTTGAGTTTCCAGATTCCCCTAAGGCTGAAGGGACAGACCAACCTGTTGAAGATAAAGAAACTGAGGAAGCTGTCCACCCTTTTGCATTGGTGGTTCGTGATCCTGTGGCGCCTCTGCCGCCTCCTCCTCCTACCAGATTCGAGAGATTGATGAGGGTGTTGGAGGTAACTCCTCCTTCTGCTATGGATGAGGCTAAGATGGTGCTTCACGAACATCTGGGTCCTCAGGTATTGGAGACTGACATCCTCCCGCGAGTCTTGGAAACTCTAAGGTATCTTCGCCAGGATAAGGTTTTGACTCTGTGGCAATTTAGTGCTATCGACTCTCTGCTGAATGAACTTGATATGGCCCACTGACGTCAATCTGTCGCGAACACCCAGGCTCACGACGCTCAAGAGGCTTTGAATAGTGTCTCTCGAGAAATGGACATCTCCCGTGATATTTTAAATGAACGATCCATCCGCCTGCGGGAACTACAAATCCAAAGGTCCGACATCAAACTTCAGATCGAGGACCTCCAAGCCCATTTAGCCTTTGTTGAGAATGCGATTGTTGCAGAAGAAGCTCGACTCGATGAGCCTTTGGCTGCTTCTGGAGAAATGGGCCGCAACCTGGCCCGTATCAGAGATCGGGCCACTCAGGCCGAAGCTGGTGCCATTGCGGCGAAACGCCACGTGGAGGAACTTTGTTTGAAATTGAGCTTTGCGGGCCAATCGTTGTAGGCCCCCTCATAAACCGGTCGGTCTCCTCACATGCCAATAATCCCTTCTTTTAATAGCTAACTCCTCAAAAACCGCTCCTCACATGCTACTAGTCCCTTTTTTCCCCTAGATTTGGAATCACTAATCTCGATTTACTGACATCAGTTTGACTCTTTAACCATCCATCCAAGGGTGGGGATTTTCCTGAAGTCCCTTTAAATAGTTGTATTTTGGGCAAGGAATACTCACAACAAATTTTTTGAAACATTCAAGAAATGGCCTTTCAGTCCTTGCTTCTCTTTCTCCTTTTTCACAAATCTTCCCCTCATGAAATGACCTTTAGCCTCTAAATTTTAGGCTTTATGGCGTAATCTTAAGCCTGGGTTAGGCCTTATGGCGTAATCTTAGGCAACCCCTTGTTTCGCCTTTCTGGAATCTTGCAACAACAATGCCAGGCTTCAGATTGGTTTAGAAACACGAGGGGGCTCCGAGTGTGAGATCCACAATCATGCGAGATCATCTTTATTAAGATCCCCCACTTAGAGCAAATCGGGGAAGGGAGGGAAGCCAAATTGAGGTTTGTCTTTCCTCCTCTGTTTCCTTCCTTCTGGACCCGGCCCGTGTTGTGTCCTCCAGATGGAAGGGGCTTTGGTTCTCACCTCCTTCTCCCCCTTTCTCTTCTTGATAGAATCTTGGAGGGATGAGAAGGGATGGACTCTTTGAAGGAATGGGTTCAAGCTACAAAATGGCTGTTCCTATACTTCACGTCCAACTAATGGTGGTTACCAAGGCTAGAGGGGGTCCAGAGACTCAAGCTGATATTCGGCTCCTTCACTCTCTGCCCCTCTTGGAGATAATGGCGCGGCTCAACCCGACGTTGGATTCCATAGCTGCTTCCAATTGAGGGGGCTTGGAGGCTCCATTTTCTTTTATTGGAGTCTCCCCTTCTCATGGATACTGCCGTTGGCCAAGCCTATGTTGTATTCCTCTGCCGCTTCCATGTAAAGGGGCGCGGGGGCTCCGTTACTCCTCTTTTTCCTTCCCTGAAGTCTGCCCTCCTTGAGATAATGGCGCGGCTCAACCCGACGTTGGATTCCATAGCTGCTTCCACTTGAGAAAAGATTCAGAAGATATCCGGAGATTCATGTTTTGTATTCTAGCCACTTTTGGCTTTGTAATGAATGTACTGCTTTTGGCCGCACAGCCACTTTATGAATACAATAATATTTTCTTATCCTGATATTCCAATATCCGCGAGAAGCCAATAATTGTGTCTCGCAAAGCCTCAAATATAGGCCCCCATAGTTGTATATTGAAAATAATATGAACTTTTAAAATATGTTCTGCGTCAAATCGAGCCTCGCGACGAGGGTTTTGAGAAAACATTTATCTTTTGGATCCACTTGCTGGACCCAACTCAATTCGCATAAATGAGCTGTTGAAAACTCCACAGTGCGAAGATAATATTGAAAATGGAATAGTTACATCCTCGAAAACCGTTTGGTTCCCTCACGAGCCAATAATTCATTTTTTTCCGAAATTTAAGGCAACTTTAATCACGCTTTACTGACACTTAGTTTGACTCTTCTCTTTGACCGTCCATCCAAGGGTGGACATTTGCATGCCTATATCTTCCTCCACATTATAAACCCAAATTTCCAATCCCAAAATCGTTTCATCAAATCGAATATTTCTAACAACAATCTTTCTTAATTACTTATCATCATCACTCTTAAATTCTCACATTCTCTCAATCCATCACCAATGGAACCACAAAACCGGCATCCAACCGAGAATGGAGGAAGCAACAAAGCAGCTAAGAGTAGTCCTAACATGCATTGCAAGCAGAGTAGTACCAGGTGGCTTCCTACTATAGATCAGATAAGAATCCTCAAGGAGCTTTACGATGACAAGGGAGTTAAGTCCCCCACTGTAGAGCAGGTTCAGAGGATCACTCTCCAGCTAAAATGGTATGGACAGATCGAGAACAAGAACGTCTTTTATTGGTTCCAGAATCAAAGGGCTCGGGAGAAGCTGAAGAAGAAGAAGCTCACTTCGGATGTTCAAGTGCCCAAGCAAAGATCAGGGCTTGTTGGTGGATCCATTAATCTCAATTTTGGGTCAACTAGTTCTGCTGGTGTTGGTGGATCCATCATGGAACAACGAGGAGAAGATCACCAGGAGATTAAAACCTTTCCACTGTTTCCCCTACACGGTGAGGACATCTTTGGCAACATGAAGACTACTTCCGATGGAGGTGGTGGTCACGGTGGCGGCTCTTACATTTCCCTTGAGCTCAGCCTTTCCTGCGAGGGCAAAGCTGGAAAAAGTTTCCGGAGCCGCTGACTCAGCTTAGTAGCTTCGCGAGTGTAGGAACACTTAGAATTGCCCCCTAAGAGTTGTATTTATGACTTTTTTATTTTATATTTTTTTATTTTTTTATTTTTTTATTTTTATAAGTAGCTGAATTCAATAAGACAATGTGAATCAAGGTTTAGACATGCGGCCCAAGTATAGTCACCTAGACACAAATTTTCTTTCAATTCCTTTGGGCAACCTTACTGAAATGGCCAGGTGGGGGCGGGCGAACAAAAGAGGCAGAATCCATTTTGGCATGAGCTACTCCCACATAGTGGTTTAGGCCCATTTGCACGCACTTCTGGATTCAAGAACCTGTCATGAACGTTGTCCCCTTTCTAGACACCATTTCACATAGGCTATACTTACTAAGATGAGAAAGGTCATAAGTGTGAAGACAGTTCAACAAGTGTTAATAAAAGTCGCCCTTAACCTTAAGGGACCTGAACTAGGCACTAATAAGGAGTTTAGACCAATATTAACAAAAGAGACTTCACCTATTCCGTTATGATTCACAACCCCTTACCAAATTCAACTTTTTATTTTTTTTTAACTATGACAGAAAACTGACAGGAAATTAACAACAAAGCAAGGAGCTAGCAGCGACAAGTTTGGCTAACCTCTAGAAGACCACGGGGGAGGCCATCGATGCTTCACTCCAAGCTCCAATGTATCAAAATTTGTAGGGTAAAAATCCCTCCTGTGAGAGCTTGTAGAAAAAGAACAAAGATACTTCTCGTTGAAGAATTTAGAGGAATTTGGTTTTTTTTTTTTAAACTATGAAAATAACGGTAAAAAAAACTGAAAACTGATAGGAAATTAACAACAAAGCAAGGAGCTAGCAGCGACAAGTTTGGCTAACCTCTAGAAGACCACGGGGGAGGCCATCGATGCTTCACTCCAAGCTCCAATGTATCAAAATTTGTAGGGTAAAAATCCCACCTGTGAGAGCTTGTAGAAAAAGAACAAAGATACTTCTTGTTAAATAATTTGGAGGAATTTGGCTCGTGAGAGGGGTAATCTTGCCCCCCCCCACCCCCCAAGTATCTTTGTTGGTTGACGAGGCATGATCTTCAATTGTAATTTGGGAGATGACAGTGTCCCAAGATCGGCTTTGTCGCCAACTGTTGCCAACTTCTCTTGATCAAAGGGATGATCATATGTTATATCTTGCCCCCCATGCATCTGATCAGTAGCCACGTATTTGGCTTGATCAGTGGAGAAATCAGATATTTGTTCAGAGACAATTGTATTGTCAGAAGAACAATCTTGTTGATGACCTTTGCCATGCACAGCCTTTGTGTAAGGCTGTAACTCACCAGTGAGACCCTTAGGTTGATTGCCACCTATAGGCAAGTTAGTCTCAGAAACGACCTCTTCACGAGTAGGTTCTTGACGTTCCAATTCGCCTTGTGTTTGTTGTGCCCCCAACTCGAGCCTCTTGACCGAAATCGTGAACTCATCGAGCCATTGATGGTCCTCCGCGAGGGCTTTTCTCAGATTCTCATGGTATGCGGCAGAATTCTTTTGAAGGATATCAAGCCGTTCTTCTATGCTCGCATTCTCTGGAATGGGAATGGGCACATACCCTTCTATCATCGCCTCGTCATCTATAGCAGCAGCGTCACCATCAGTTTTATGCGGCTTGTAACTGGAGGCTTTGCGCTTTAAGAAGTTTAGGAATTTGCACTTCTTCTTCTTAAGAAAAACAGGCATGAATTCAGGAATTTCCTTTGGTAAAGATTTTCCTCTGGCATCCCAATGATGGTGAACATAAAAAGACTCTAGTGTAGTCCCACTAGGCGTGCCAAAATGTTTTGTTTTGAAGCCCGGTGGTTGAATGTGCTTCAAGAGAAAAGCTTCTGATGTAGTCCTACTGGGCGTTCCAAAATGTTTGGCTCCAGTTTTGTTGCAGCTAGTTAACAGTCTCTTTTCTTACGTGGGCGTGCCAGCACAGTTCGGGTGCTGTCGTCGGGGGTGTCCCTTGACCTGACTTCTTTCAAGAGATTGTGAACGAGGAGAGCACCAACCTCGTCGTGGGATTCTTTATGCCTCGTGGTGAGGACTTTGCTGAAGTTTCTTCTTGTTCATAAGTCGATACTCAATATTGCAGATTGAGCAGAGAGAAATCACCGGGAAGTATTGAGATCTTGCTAAAGCGTGACTTTAGCTTGGCTGGGTTGCTAGGGCATTACTCTTGCTTGGCTGGTTTTGTAACCGTTGTGGTCGCGGCACTACCGTCGGCTCCCGAGGAGACTAGGACCGAAGTACTTTGACAGAGGGTTTGGTGGCACTGAAAGTCGGCTTCTGAGAAGACTAGGACTAGGAGTGTGATCACCGGTAAGAGAAAGAGAAGGAGAGGAGTTGCTCTTAGAGAGGTTGCTCTAGAGAGAACTTAGATCATCTTAGAGATGTTTTGATGAATGAATTGGTGTGTGTATGTTCAAGTGTTTCATTGTAACCTCTATTTATAGGCTACCATGCCAAAGTGGTTGGCCTTAAACAAATGATAGTGGAGCATAATTGGAGATAGTGGAGCACTAGTTGGAGATAGTGGAGCACTAAATGGAGATAATGGAGCACTAAATGGAGATAGAAATGATGAGTTTTGGAGTGATTTGGAAGCACTTTCGGCTCCTTTGTTCCTTCAATTATATCTCCATCAAGAACTCAGATTTTGACCATGACTTATTCATAACAAATGTTCCACTATGAGTGTAGATCATCCTGGTAAAATTTCAGAGCTTTTGGTATAGTGGTTGGGCCAGAAACGCTGTTGGACCTCTTACAGGTCCGGTTTTCCTGTTTTGCTTCTGCAGAAAATTGGACTGATTGTTTGAAGGTCTTCCACTCAAAAATAGCTCTGGAACTCTTCATAAGAAATTATCCTTGGGCTTTCTAGATTTAATCTGGAAAGTTTTAGCTCATTTGGATTTCATTTGGTTAGTCTGCCGCCCCTCCTTCCTTGTTTAGCTCGGTTTCCCCTAGCCAAAGTAGGAAAATGTGCTAAAGTTGACTTTTCATGCTTCCATGCTTCCATAGTAGGCTTTATTTAGCCTCTGAATATATATCTCGAACTTGTTGACAATATATAGCTTGAGCCACTGACATTGGCTCAATTTCTCCAAGACGTGCCTTATCAGGCCAAAATGCTCATTTTGGGTACAAACAAGCTCCATCAGCATTTCCTCCCCAGCACTCTCGCCGACTTCCTCCTTTTGTTTCAGTTTTAGAAAATGAACCACCTTTCATGCACGTATATATGTACAATGGTAGCAGTTGATACTGAACTGCTCCATCAAACGTGGGAGGGAACAGTTTATACATTTCACGTTCCATGATTTTCTCCGTGTCCTTCCGCTGCCCCGCATATTGCTCTTAATTTTCTGATTTATTTTTATTTAACTTTTTACCATAATAACCCATGAGCATACTGTTTATATGCATGACTTATACATTAAGAGATGGGTAATTCAGGCACTTTGTATTTTAGTGAAGCCCTTTGACACCAAACACTCACTCCAAAGTCGAACGCTTCCTTCTCTCGCGCATGCTTTACTTTGTCTGAGATATTACACACTTTCAAGCGTTACCCTTGTTGCCAGCTGGGCCAACTCGTTCTGGGTGAAATTTCGTTCGCGAGGAATGTGGTCAAGATCCACATCATCAAACTGGTTCAACAATTCTAGTGTCCTGTTTAAATAAGGGACCAGCGCGAAGCTAACGCATCTGAACTTTTCTCGCAGCTGATTGATGACCAGGAGAGAATCTCCAAGTATTTGTATGTCTATGACTCCCATTTCCAGTAGTACTTCTAGGCCTATGATTAAGGCCTCATATTCAGCCTGGTTGTTGGTACATTGAAACTCCAACTGGAATGAGTACGAAAAGTGATCTCCAGCCGGATTCTCCAGTGCTATTCCTGCTCCGGCCATGGTATCTGTTCGGGAACCATCAAAGTACAATACCCACGGTTGTAACATGACCGTTGCTTGGCCATCGGTGAAAGGTTCGGAGCAATGTATATGACATGCCTTTCCCCATAAATTGCCGCGACCTCTAGCTCGCGAAGCTCTAGAGCGTCCAACATGGGATGATGTGCTAGAAAATCCGCGATGGCTTGACCCTTCACAGCCTTTTGAGGCACATATTGTAAAGAAAATTCTGAAAGAGCCAAGATCCATTTACCAATTTGGCCCCTAAGAATGGGCCGCGACAACATATATTTGACCAGATCGGTCTGAGCGATTATGCATGTAGTAAATGAGAACATGTAGTGGCGCAGCTTACATGCAGAGAAGTATAACGTTAAACATAGCTTTTCCATTGGTCTGTACTTGGTTTCGCAATCTGTTAACGTTCTGCAAAGGTAGAAGATGGCATGCTCCACTCCCGCTTCGTCTTTTTGTGCCAGCAGGCTGCCTATTGAAGCTTCCGCCGCTGAGATGTAGAGTTTGAGCGGTTGGTTTGGTTTCGAAGGAACGAGAACTGGTGGATTGGTTAGGTAGGCCTTTATGCTATCAAAGCCTCTTGATGCTTCACTTCCCACACAAATTCTGTTTGTCCTTGCAGCTTTAGTAGAGCAGAAAAAGGTTGAATCTTGCCGGCGGAATAGGAAATAAACCGTCGTAGGAAATTGATTTTTCCCAACAACCTTTGCAACTCCTTCTTTGTTCGCGGCGGCGAGGCATTGATAACTGCTTTAGCTTTATCTTCTGATACCTCAATGCCTCTCTGATGTACAATGAATCCCAAAAAATCACCTGCTTGAACCCCAAACACACATTTCGCAGGGTTCATCTTTAGCTTGTGATGCCGCATACGTTCGAAAACTTTTCTCAAATCCATAATGTGATTACACCGTTGCTTGGATTTAATGACTACGTCATCTACATAAACCTCTAGAATCTTCCCTAAGATGTCATGGAAGATTAGGTTCATTACTCGCTGGTACATGGCTCCCGCGTTCTTCAAACCAAAAGGCATGACCACGTATTGGAAAACTCTTGCGAACCTGGGCATCTAAAAGCAGTTTTGTGTCTATCTTCTTTCGCCAGTGGAATATGATGGTAACCGGCAGTTCCGTCCATAAAGGAGAGAAGTTCATGACCAGCTACTGCATCCACCAACATGTCCGCTACCGGCATGGGGTAAACGTCTTTGGGAGTGGCCTTATTGAGATCGCGGTAGTCGACGCACACCCTCATTTTGCCATTCTTCTTTTGAACTGAAACAACATTGGATAGCCACTGATTATACTTGGCTACCCTGATGATTCCTGACTTATGCATCTTCTCGACTTCCTTCTTAACCAACACCTAGGTTTCTGAGTTCATTCGCCTGGACTCCTGCTTTACCTGATTTTGATCTGGGATAGTCGGCAGTTTATGGCAGACCAAGTCAGGAGATAATCCGGGAATATCTTCATATTTCTCCGCGAAACAATCCTTATATTCCCGCAATAAATTGATGAACCCCTATTTTTCATCAGGCTTCGCTTTACTGCCCAAATTTACCTTTTCTGTAGGATCTCTAACCTTTGGCGGTGTATCATCCAATGCTACTGGAGCCAATCGGATAGGCTTTTCTTCCTCCTCCTGATCAAAGAATTCTTCGTCGATGTATTCCAATGTCGCTACTTGTGCATAGGCCTCTTTTTCGATCAAATATGAAGACAATCTATCATATAAAGAACGAAAGGCCGCTACCTCTTCCTCCATGAGGTCGTGATCTATTAATTAAACTTGGAGATGGCACCGCATGTCCAGGCCTTTCGAGGTCGTTTTTTGTGACCGCGAGCCCTCATTGTGCCAATTCAGAGGTTGTAAGCCCTGTGGGGCTGCCCTTATCATCAATACCAACGACCTGTAAAGGAGAGATTGGTTCTAGGTAGTACCTTGCGTCCACGTAGCTGGTGGACACCGAAAAAGGTCGCTGGTCTGCTTTGACAATTTTCGCCTTGTCCGCGACTTTGTCCAATATGATCAGCTCCTGATGAAGGGTGGATGGGACACAATAACTCCGGTGGATCCAATCGCGGCCCAGAATTGCTCTATATGCCGCATAGCAATCTGTAACAAAGAATGCGTAAACCCCTTCTGCTGGACCCATCTTGCCTTTTAGGAAAATCAAACCCAATGTTTTGGTTACAATTCCCGCGAAGTTCTTTAGCGTAAGGGACGTGGATTGGATCTTCTCTTTCTTGATCCCTAGCAGATGCATGGTTCTGGTGGTGAAGACGTTGATTGCAGCGCCTGTGTCTACCATGATCTTGCTAACCTTGATGCCGTTCACATCGACGTTGATATACAATGGCCTCATGTGTTGCGCCATTTCTGGCGTTGGCTTGCTGAAACCCATGTCCTGGTCTCTCACATTGGTGTTTGCAGCCTCTGCTGCTTCGACTTCCTTCGGCGTGGGTTTCTTCTCAAGAGATGACGCTGCTGAGGTGATCTCGAACTTTCGTTTGTCCAATGATTTATCATCCTCTGCTTGGCATTCCTGAGCTGCCACTGGCAAGGCATAATTTGATGATAGGACATACACCATGTTACATGTAATGTCCAACATGTTTGCTTCTTCTGATTCTGCAGCGGGAGAGCTCAAGTCCACTTCCTCCGCAAACTTGCTTGCGACGTAAGCAGCCAAAGATCCTTCTTTTTGGATCATGACCTACTCTTGCTGATCCATCGGGGAGGTAAATTCCTTCTTGGGTGGGTCCTGCCTCTGCTTCACTGATGAAGCCCCTTCTGAGTTCGCAACCACTATGCTTTGAACCTTCTTAGGCCTCCACTGCGCAATTGCAGACCGATTGTCTTTGCCCCACAGCCTGTCAAAGATTGAAGGCTCGCTATCTCTTCCTTGGTGAGATATTCTCCGCCAAACACTGACTTTACGAGCTGGCAGCGATTCTCGCCTTGCTGGAGCTAAGGACTTCTCCTGACTGTCCTTCCGACGAGCACTGGTTTTTGAAGCCGATGCTACATCTTAGGATGCCGTTGGAAAACCTGCGGGGCGATGAACCTTTCGGAGGTCAGTGCCTCCACCTGTCTCTGGTATTATTCTAGAGATCTCACCAACTGCGATGGTTTAATCAACCCCTGATCCAGCCCTTCCAAGGTTCACTTTGCTTCTCCAAACCTCCGCTGGAGTTTTCTCTTCCTTGAAGAGCTCATCTCCACCGCCTTACCCTTCTTCTGTGTATACCATCTTCCTTCTTTGACGGAGGACGTCGGCACTGGGGGAATATAAGGTCTGGTCATAACATTAGGTCATTCGTTTGCCCTTTCTCCTTCTCTCGCAACCTTCAGCTTCTTGAACAAGTTAGAATCCTTTGGGGAAGAAGTTCCTGACCTAGCGTGCGTTCTTGGGCTACCTGGCTGGAAGCTTCTAGAATGTGCTAGTAACTTCATTGGCGGTAAGGAGCCAAAGCGAACAATCCGTTCGTCTTCTTCATGCAACGCCTGGATATCACATTCCTCTTTGCACCGTGAGCATAGAATAATAGGTGGAGCCGTCTTGGAACTCCGCTTCGCGAACTGTTCAGTCACCTTTTCTAAGCCCTCGATGGTACGATATAGGCTCTGCCTCTGTTGATCCTTTGTATCCTAAACCACGTCAACCATGTTGACTCCAGTGTTTTGGAAGGGATCCAAATCTACCAGCGCCGATGCTGTTGCTGGCGCTTCAACCTGTAAGCTACCATTATTAAACCAGATCTGGATCTGATCCTTCAACCTGACACAGTCAGTTGTGTTATGATTCCACAAATTGTGGAGCTTACAGTATTTCTTTCCCCTAAGCTGATTTGGTTTGGGGAATGGCCCGAAGTAAGCAGATTCAGTTGGCTGCTGAGCCATCTGAGTAAGTGAAGCCAGATCTACCTCAGGCTCGATAGTCCCGAAAGTTTCCCTGAACAGCTTTTCCATCGCGGGCCAACTCGCAACTGATCATGGTTGCAGCTTAGTGAACCAGGTGAAGGCAGCCCCCGACAAAGAAGTGGCGAAGATCTTACATTTCAGACTGTCATCGTTCTGGTATTGGCCACACTGTACTCGAAACCTGACCAAATGGGTCGCAACACTTTCGACTTCATCTCCCGAGAAAGTAGAAACGTGATGTTCTTATATCCCCTAGGATAAGGTGAGTGCATAATGTGCGGTGGGAAAGGCCCCTGATAGGCCTCCTCCAAGTTAGGCCTCTGGTTCGCA
This sequence comes from Rosa multiflora, assembly GCA_002564525.1. Lineage (NCBI taxonomy): Eukaryota > Viridiplantae > Streptophyta > Magnoliopsida > Rosales > Rosaceae > Rosa > Rosa multiflora. The sequence continues at coordinate 227,387 of BDJD01002611.1, forward strand.
GCCCTAATCATCTCCTCTACCTCTTCTCTCCTTATGTACCCGGGATTCGGGGGCGGAGGAGGGACGTGGAATATTGTTTCACCAACTAGCCGGATCAAGGGTGGCGCCTGTGATGTTTGACCAGTCCACGATATGCCACCTACACGAGCCGTCTTGGGTTGGGCTGACGTCTGCAACGTAAGTCCTGCTGCTGTTTGACTCTTCGCTGTCGCGGTGACCTTTGCTAAACTTCTAGCCTGGTCAACCCCTAGAGATTCTTCGAATACGCACTCGTATCCATCGCTGTCGTATTGGGCAGCTATGACAGGCTCAAGGTCGATTCCCCTGGCGCTATTTAAAGTCCCGTTTTTCTGCGTGACCGTTGGTTTTTCACCGATCGTTAGAGTATTTGCCTTACTCCTGGCCGACGTGGTGGTTGTAGCCGGAATGTGGGTTTCCGCGCCACTACCGATGACTTTGTCTCGAGCATTTGGCGGTACATACTTGGCAGATATGGGGGACTGACCTAGAGAGCCTAGAATGGTGCTAGGATCTCCCAGTGTTTTATGTAGAACCTCTCTAGCCTAATTGAGGTCAGCCTTCTGCATGGCCACCTGGGTCGCGACGTTGGATCCTTCTTTATTAATCGCCGCGACTTCTGAAGCGATGGTTTGACTCTGAGCACTTATCAGGTCCATGAGCTGCTAGTGGTTTCTCCTGCTTAGTTGCATCAAATCTCCGATGCTACCTCGTGCTTGCAGGGTTTCTTGTTCAAGTCTCCAGACCGTGCTCGACAGGGCCCCATGCCTCTGTTCTTGTTTAACGAGGTTTTTAAACATCTTTTCATAAAAAGAATCATTATTCTTTCGAAAAACCTCAAGCTTTTGTTCCACGCTTGCATTCTCCGGAAGGGGGATGGGTATGAAACCCATTGCTCGCTACTCGTCGCTAACCAAATCGGTGGTAGTGGTCGGGTTTCGTTCTTCGTTGGTTGCCATCTCTAGAGATGGGGAATTATGAGCAAATTTTTGACTTACTTGCTCTTCAGAAAGACCACGACAATTCACACGGCGGTGTGGCTTGTAGCTGGAGGTCCTGTGTTTCGCGCAGTTAACGTAAACCTTTTAATAAGGGTTTGCGCTTGACTTCCCAATGGCTGCGATCGCAAAGAAACGCTATGCAGTAAGTCCCACTGGGTGTGCCAAAATGTTTGGCTCCAGTTTTGTTGCAGCTGGTCAACAGTCTCTTTTTTGTGCGAGCGTGCCACCACCGTTCGGGAGTGGTCGTCGGGGGTGTCCCTTAACCTGACTTCTTTCGAGCGATTGTGGACGAGGAGAGCACCAACCTCATCGCGGGATTCTTTGTGCCTCTTGGTGAGGACTTTTGCTAAGCTTCTTCAAAATCACATAATCGATACTCGACATCGCAGATCGAGCAGAGCGAAAATCACTAGGAAGTGAGGAGAACTTGCTAAAGCGTGACTTTAGCTTGGCTGGTTTGCGAGGGCGTTACCCTTGCTTGGCCGGTTCCGTAACCGTTGTGGTTGCGGTACTACAGTCGGCTCCCGAGGAGACTAGGACCGAAGCAGTTGACAGAGGGTTTGGTGGCACTGACAGTTGGCTCCTGAGGATTCTGAGACTGGAGTGTGGTCACCGGTAAGAGAATGAGAGGGGTTGCTCCGGAAAGGCTTGGATGATCATAGAGATGAATTGATGAATTGTCTTGTTACTTCGTCGTAGCCTCTATATATAGGCTACCAAGCCATAGTAGTTGGCCTTAAACAAATCGTGATGGGTTTTCCATTTAAGCACTAATGGAATCATGATATGTTTTCCAATTAAGCACTAATGGAATCATGATAGGTTTTCCAATTAAGCACTAATGGAATCATGATGGGTTTTCCCTGTTGGCCACCATGAAATGTAGTTGAATGCTTCTCCACGTGCATACCGTATTCCTTAATTGAATGGAGTATGAATATTCGCATGGGTGTGCCTTTTCTTGCAGCTTGCATAATCTTCCATAATTCTGCAGGTAGGCTTTATTTAGCCTCTAAATAATATATTTCGAACTTCTTGACAATATATAGCTTGAGCCACTGACATTGGCTCAATTTCTCCAAGACACGCCTTGTCAGGCCAAAATGCTCATTTTGGGTTCAAACAGCGCCAACGCGACGCCATTGGATTGGTGTAAAAGATATCATTCAGTACTTGAGATGTATGATTGATATGGGCTTATTCTATCCCTACAGAGAGATGATGGATTCGAACCCATCACACACTAGGAACGCCGCCAACACTAGCCTGTGTCCACTATCCCCATCCCAAAACGACATGTGTTTTGGAAGGTTTTGCTGATGTTGGGTATCTCTCTGACCCACACAAAGGTCATTCCCAAACTGGTTAAGTGTTCACCATGGGTAAGACCATGATATCTTGGAGGTCTACAGAACAGACCCTAGTCGCTATATCTTAGAACCATGCAGAGATTATTGCTCTTCACAAAGTAGTTTGTGAATGTTTATGGATTGGATCCATAATTACGCATGTTCGAAAAATAGTGGTCTGAAGTCTACCACAGATGAGCCTACAAGCATTTAGGATAATGTTGTTCGCTTTGAACAAGTGAAGCAAGGCTACATCAAAAGCGACAACACCAAGGATAATCAGCAACAACAGACTCTCCTCAAGATCAAAGTGAACTAGGTTCAATCTGAGGACAGTG
>BDJD01002611.1:276619-298125 GCA_002564525.1 Rosa multiflora
GGTGGGAGAGTAGGACAATTCTCTTCAAATGAAAATATGCTCTTGGTCAACTTCTTTTTAAAGGAACTTGTGAATGGGATATATGATTTTATAACCTCAACATCTGTATGCTTCTCTATGGTCTGTAACTGCTTAATGTGAACTCTTATTATTGGTGTACTTTCCTGATCTTAAGTATAGTTTCCTACATTAGAAAGTTTCACGTAGTTTCGTTGCACTGTATTGCACAAATTGAATCTGTATTGGCATGTTGGAACTAATTGAATAGGTTGCCTTTGCAGGACAAGGTTCTTGCCTATATGATCTCTTATGTTCAGATGCACCCAATTGGAGAACCCAAAGTGATCGACGGCAATTATCTGGTAAACTATGTTATGTAGCCTTGTTAGAAAAAGGTGTCTTTAATATCTGTTTGTGTTCTGGTTTTGCAAGCTTTAGCCCTTGGTCGGAGATAACATAGTTATATCTCACAAATCTTGAGTTAAGAGTGCAGTATACCATTTGAAATAAACGAAGCTTTAAATGACCATACATCAGTTATTAATATATAATAGGAGCCATTGCAGGCATTATTTCAAATCTGTTGGTTGATTAGCTAGTTATCAGCAGAACATGATGTACAGGTAGCTCACGTAAGATCCAATACCTGAATTATATGAATTGTTGTTTTATGTCCATCTTCATGGATACCAAACACAAGACAATATGAACAGAAAATGTATGAAGTTCACATTGGAGACTAACTGTGTCATAAGTGTAACTGGGAATATGCAAGATGTTTCCAGCCTTAATAAGACTTGAGGCAGCATTTATAAATAGATCAGCATTCATGTACCATTTGAATTAAAACCTAACCAATGAGCTTTGTACATGTAAGTAGTCCAGTCTATCTAATATACAATTGTTTTTTTAATTTTGATTTGATCTTGTTAGTCTTAGATCTCTGTCACATTATAATAAGAGCATATTGTATCTTTTTCAATTCTTATACTTCATTGAACAGGTCCACAAGAAAGGCTGGAGTTTTTGCTGCATCAATCTGCCAACAAGTCCTGTGCTGATTGTGGATCTCCAGATCCAAAATGGGTGTAAGTGTGGCTATGTCTTTTCTGTCTACTGTCAACATACTTTATTTTTACAAGCTCCTTTTTCTTCGTAGCAATTCTACTTTTGATTTTAAGTATATATCAAAATATCTACATTTAATAAGATGTCTTTATCATAATGTGGATGTTGGAAATTGACAAAGGTTCACTATCTGGTGGGCCTATACATGTATTGGTAGTGAATGGTTCTTAATGTGAAGTAGTGTTGATTGATCTATACATATTGAAGTATTGGTAATTGTGGTATTTGCTGTTGAACGTAATTTGATAAGCATCCGTATTATTAACTTTTATTATTATTTATTTTATTTTTTCACAATTGTTCCTTTCCAATTCTGTACTGCCTCTACCATAACCTATATCATATTTTTGTTTCCAATTTCAAAGTTTTTACTTCTCTAGCTAGCTAACCAATTCAAGTGCTAATGGATGGGAAAAGTCCTTATCAAGAATAGGAATTGGTATCCAAATACATGATTGTGTTCAGATAAGCCTTTTCTTTTTTAGGTCTACGTACTAATGATCATGGTGCACATGATTATGTAAATGACTATCCTATTAAGAACCACTGTTTTTGCTCCATTGCCGGATCATATACCTGCAACATTTTTATTGCTGTATGAGGAAAATTCTTGGAGCTGACGAGTTCTTAGAATGTAAACAGTTGCCTACTTGGAAAACATATTGATTTGTTTGTGACATTGACCATTACTTCTATCTATGTTTGTTAAAACCTACATAAGTGTCTCTTAGGAGGGAGATATTATGCAAGACTTTCCTTTCATTGTCATTCCTGACCACTGCATACGCTCATTGTGTGTCATTGTTGGACACCCATCCAACAGAATACCACAGAAAATGAGACATCACTTTAATCAACATAAATATTATTTTTCAAATTCGCAGACTTTGTGGCGGGATATATGCTTAACATGATCCTGTTTCCCCTGGCTACTTATAGAACTCAGCTTTACACAACTTATTGTTTGGGGACATAGAACTAGTTATCATGCAGAACTGCAATAATTTTGAAAGATATTCGTTTAGGAGGATGATTGTAGCGGTTAGTTTAGCAGTCCATTGAGAACAAATATCTTTTGAAAAAGATTAGCTTATATGTCATATTCATGCGGATTTGTCTGTCAGTTTTTTTTTCTGGAAGGACTACTCTCCTTCCCTACCCCTCTATATTTCTTCTGATTTAATCATTTGTAACATTGGTGCATTTGGTAAATGAAATATCCTCTTGTTCAAAAATAAACTTTTGTGTTGAGTACTTCCTAGATTGCTTTACAGTATGGTTATCATATGATTTATTTGATTACTTGCATTGTGTTTTGACTGTACGAATTGGTGTATATCAGATCTTTAAACTTTGGAGTATTTATTTGCATCAAGTGTTCTGGGGTACATAGAAGCCTTGGAGTGCATATTTCAAAGGTATGGTTCTGATCTATGATCCTCTGTACTAACAGATTATGCAACCTTGTTCTGGCTTTACCAAAATATTTTATGACCTGAAAGTTTGAGTATAGGAGAAATAAGTGTTGTGTAAAGATCAGAGTGTAGGCCGCAGGTTGGCGCCTGCCACAATGTTTTTGCAAAATCAGTGTATCTCTCATACCAATTTGTCACACCTCGATTATTGGCATATATATATATATTTTTTTTCTTTTTTCTTTTTCGTGGTGCGACTCGTACTCTAATTATGGAAATAAACAGTAGGGAAACCTATCTTAGCGATAAAAGAACACATCATATGTCTCTTAAACTTTTCCACCTTCTCAAACCTTATTCTTGAGTTTACTTTACTAATTCTCTGATGGCATTCTAATTTGATTGGAAAACATGGTAGGTTGTTTCAGTGAAGCTAGATGAATGGACAGATGAACAAGTTGATGGCCTGGCAAGTATGGGTGGAAATATTACTGTAAACAAGAAGTATGAAGCTTGCATGCCACAAAATGTTCGAAAACCAAAACCAGATTCTTCTATAGAGGAGCGTTTTTATTTTATTAGGTAATGCAAATACTGTACTTTCTGTGGCTTTGTATGAGAGTTTATATTATAAATAGTAATTTACTTCTTGACTACTCAGGAGAAAATATGAGCTGCAAGACTTTTTAAACACAGCTGATCAGATTCAGATGTCCTGTCCTTTCCCGCCTTCTCATAAGAGACATTCTTCTACCAATTCTTCAAGCATTACTTATAGCCAAGACAAGAAACAATGTGAGAAGCAAAATACCAAAAATCGTATCGGGCAGGCATTTCGTAACAGCTGGGGAAGAAAAGACTCTGAACACAAGTCCACAAAGAAGGGCAGCTCAATGTCCATGGTAATGACTTTTCTCTATGTGGAGTGATTTGCTAAGTACCATAAGCTACAAGGATATTTTATATTTTCTGAAATAGTACTAGTCTCTAATGCAAAATTCCTTAATATTGATGAATTTCAAGCTTAAAATCTACTTGTCCGTGCTCGTGTTGAACTCTTGTATGTACCAATGATATTCTAAAGTTGGAAGATAAAAGCTTTTTACATAGACGGATATGCATGTGTCAATTTTTCTGATATTCAGAATATATTATTGTTGTTCAAAATGTGATTGTGATCGAAAATGTAAACAAGAGAGCTTTGATTACTCAAACACATATGCATTCACAATCAACTGGATTGAATCTTACTGCTTCAAGTGTGTATTATAGGCAGGTATGGTTGAATTTGTTGGATTAATTAAAGTGAACGTGGTCAGAGGAACAAACCTAGTTGTCCGGGATGTGGTGACAAGTGATCCTTATGTTATCCTTGCATTGGGTCACCAAGTAAGTTTCTTCTGCTTATAGCTATTGTAGATGAGATGGATTCAACTTTTTCAGGCTCACAATGAAACTCTTCCACAATGTTTATCGCAGTCAGTGAAGACACGTGTGATAAAGAACAATCTGAATCCAGTGTGGAATGAAAGCCTGATGCTGTCAATTCCTGAACAGATTCCTCCTCTAAAAGTAGTAAGTTATTTTCATTGAAACTTGGATCCTATGTGGAAAACTTATGACTACACCCAATGAACCAATTTTTTACCGATTCAAAGTATGAACTGCAAATTCATCTGTCGCCTGTTGAGATTACTAGTTTGTGCAAGACTGAACAGAGTTAGTTTATGAAGTTTAAATGCTAATGATGTGCTCTCTCTCTCTCTCTCTGCTGTTTTTTTTCCTTTTCTGGAAAGAACTGATGCTTTTGATGGCGTTTCATGCACCATCAGGACTAAAAGACTAACTTTAGTAGTGTAGTCTAGTACCCAAATCGAGGAAGTTTTTACACAGAACAACCTTTTGGTGTTACAGTTAACGGATTTGAAATTAGAAAACAAATCCAGTGGAATTGTGTCATGATTCATAAACAGTGAATGTATAGATCCGTCCTTTCATTGAGTACTGCTTGATGTCAAAGGAAGTTTAAGTTTCAAGAATCATAGTTTCTTTTCTGGGACTGTTGTAAAATTGAATTGCCACACTGCTGGGAATTTCCTCCCCTTTCATAGGAAAGAAATTGTAAGCATTTGCAAAGGTTAAACTTTAGCAAGAAACATAATTCTTTGTGGATTTGATTTATTCTTAGCTATGTACAGTGTAGGAATCAGTCTCCAGCTATTAATAATGATGTTTGCTGGTCTTCAATATGTTTGCTAAACATAATATTTGGATGGTTACATTCAGCTGGTGTATGACAAGGATACATTCACAACTGATGATTATATGGGTGAGGCTGAGATTGACATTCAGCCTCTGGTCACTGCTGCTGTAGCCTTTGAGAAGTCTTCGCTCAATGAGTCAATGCAGCTGGGAAAGTGGGTAGCCAGCAAAGATAACACCCTAGTAAAAGACGGAGTCATCAACCTAATAGATGGGAAAGTAAGACAGCACATCGCTCTTAGGCTGCAGAATGTTGAGAGAGGTGTATTAGAGATTGAGTTGGAATGTGTTCCTCTTACTCAATAGCCAGCATAGATAGTTATGGTAATGAAACACAAGTGACCATTTTAATGTTGATGTTGCCACTCTCCTTGATAGATATATATGTTGTATCATAGAAAATCATCATATCCATAGTTTTGTTAAAGGAGTTTCGGTTGTATATTTCTGTAGTCTTTGTTTTTCTTTCTCCTGTAAAAAAGAATTTTAGGATTGTCACTACATGATATTCAGATGGATTTGTATTCTCATCTTCCTTATCTCTTACTTATTTCAAAGCACTGCCCAATTTGGATGAATTGACAATTCGCCGCCGGACATTTACGTACTTAAGACATGTAAATGAAGCTTGGTGTCTTATTTCTCTTACTTTTTGTACTCCTCAGCACGAGCTGACTACTTTGGATGGCAGCATTAGTGCAATTTACATGGAAAAATAACATTTTCAATAAGAAACAAACAGAGAGAACGACTACCAGGAAAAGCCCAGAGGAAGAAACAATTGGAGAAGAGCATTATTAGCAATAGGAGGCAGGGAAACAAGACAGCAATGATAAGAGGAAAAGCTATAGGAACCATTCGCTTCAGACAACACACTAATATAGAAAAAGAAAAACCTAAAAAAGGGTTTATACTTCGATACTAGGGCTCCAACAGACTAGCTATTTTAACAAAAAGTTAAAATTTGACTAATTTGAGATAGTTTAGCAATCCAACATAATACCTATATGAAAGTCAAATTTGGCCTTTACTAAAATCTCTGGATAAACTTGGCTAGAGATGAGAGAGGATAACAATTAGTCTAAACACTCCAAGTTCAATTTTTTTTTGCTAACATTGTTGGAGCTTTTAGTTGTACTCTCTCTTCTTTGCCCTTGAGGCTTAATGAAATTTCCTTTCTACGACCAAAAAAAAAAAATTGTTGGAGCAAAAGCTAGAAATTTACTCACTATATTTAACTTTTAGATAATTTAGCTAAAAAAATAGCTTTTATTGTTGGACATGCTAACTAAAGCATTGTGGGAAACCTTAAACCCTACCATAGTTGCAGGTCAAATCCATCACTTAAAAACATTTTACGGCTCCTTATTTTCTATAGTGCCATTTTCTAGCTGAGTCAAGTGACTTGTGTCATGTCGGTGAGTCGGTTGGTTAGCACTATAATTGTGGATGTCATAAGATTAAATGTCACCAATACATTTCAGGGATGCGAATAGAAAAAAAAGAAGAAGAAGTCCATCAAATCTTTTAGTAGTCACAAAGGAAATGACTTGTGTCGTAGGGTTTAGAGAGTTGGGAGTTGGGACTATCCATTAACTTAAGAACGTTCTCAAGCCTATCCAAATTTCATGAAGGGTTGAAGCATTGAAGGTAAGCATTTTTGAAAGCATCTTATATGGTTTTTCAGCTGAGTTTATTCGAATTTGGAATTGTACATATTGAAGGAACTTGAGTTTCTTGGAACAAGATCGATTAGAGTTGTAGTTATGGACTCGTCCGCTTAAATTCTCATTGGATTAGTTTTCTGTTCTCTCTTATCACAAGGTGAGAGCTTTTTCCTTTGGATTAAGTATAGATAATTTTCTTTTGTTTTGAATGCTCAGCCTTCAGTCGAAATAGAGAAATATTGTTGCAGTTCTGAAGGTCATTAGGTTTATGAAAAGTCATTACGTCTTTCTGTTTTAATATCTCAGAAGCGTAGATGAATTCTTTCTACATAATTCATGTGAGGTTCATTTCTTAAGCACTTCAAATCAAGTTTATATTTGAAAGGTTTAGAGTAAGCGATATCTTGTTAGGCATTGAGATTGAATGTATACTACTATCTTGTTATGCTTCATCACAATCAGAATGCTTCCAGGGTTGCCTTTATTACTTCATAAACTAGATAAGTTTCAATACATGCAATAGATTAATGAAACCGTGATGATGCTGCTGCTGATAAGCTTTGCACTAGAACTGGACTTTTAACCTTATGAGTTCCGTCGGACCAAACCAAGGACGAAGACATATGTGATCCATCTGGCAACCCTCTTCCAACAATGGTCAAATCAAAAGTCTTCTCCTCGTTCACGGACTTGAAGGAAAGAACTTGAGGCTCCACTTTGATTTCAACTTGAGAGTTTGGCATGATTTCGGCCTTGTAAGTGGAATTTGCAAGGCCAACATTTGTAACTCTTCTACGTATTGTCACCGTAAAACGTGTCATTGGTGTAACAATAGCTGATATTGAAGGGTAGTTGAGATCCTTTGCCGATCCTTGTTCAGAAGCTGTAGGACAAGTGCTGTTATCTCCTGATATAAGTCTGACTCTCGCCTCGTCCATGTCCAAGCAGAGTAACTTAATATAATCCTCTGCAGAAGCATCATACACAAGCCCTGGGTCAATAGCTTTTAGAGGATTGATATGACCGGATCCATATGCAAATTCACCCGGGCATGAGCTGTTGGTTGTATGATTCATAGGCCAAGCTGTAGTCATAAGAGCAGATTTAATGGCAGATGGAGACCAATCAGGGTGGAACTCTTTTACATATGCAGCTACACCAGTAGCGTGGGGGCAAGACATTGAGGTTCCGGATAGTATATTGTACTTGACCCGCCTTGTGTCTCTAGAGCCACTTGTGACAGGAACATCACTCGGATATGCAGCTATAATGGTCACTCCCGGGCCAGTTACATCTGGCTTAATGATTTCAGGTAAAATTTGATTAGGTCCACGCGAAGAGAAAGAAACAACTTCAGGTGCAGCTGGATCTTTTATGTTTTCACTCTTTGATATGCTTGCTTGAGGATCTTTTGTCGAGTTCATGTAAGATATGGCCCCATTATAGTCTTCGGATCTCAAACCCACAGCAGGCATTGGGACAAGAGAAGCATCATCAGGTATGGGATTGTAGAAAATTACGCCTCGTGCACCAGCTCGATCAGCCTCATAAAATCCAGAGTGCCGGTCACATAGCACGATCTTGTTCCGAACTGAATTACTGTCTAGGCAACCATCTGCACAATTCCTAGCATAGTATTCGGGGCAGTTACTTGAAGCATCTTTTCCATATATCAGTGGAAAACTACCTTTCAATATGAAAGAGTTCACTGAAGCCCCTACTAGTGTCCTACTTCCAAGAACGGCCTTGTCAATGATCCGACGATCTTTGCTACTTGCTGCAACTGCAAGCATCCACGGCGCTACACTTGTTACAGTACCAGCTCCAGGACCACTGTTGCCTGCAGAGTTTGATGTCAATATCCCTCTCGTCATTGCATGATAAGAACCAATTGCTATAGGATCATTATCAAAAGGAAGGGGACTTGCACTTCCAAGTGAGACTGACACAATGTCAACTCCATCAGCAATTGCATCGTCAAAAGCAGCCAATATAGCCTCTGAAGAGCACCCTGTAGCCCCACAGACTTTATACGCAGCAATTCTCGCTGAGGGAACCCCTCCTCTTGCTGTACCTGGTTCTAATCCGTAAAAGCTCACACCCCTTACCTCATTCCCTGCTGCCGTTGAGGCAGTGTGGGTTCCATGGCCGTCTTCATCCCTTGCAGACTCTGCTGCTCCGTAAAAACGAGCTCCAATTATCTTCTTGTTGCAACTGAAATTTTCTCCACCTTCACAAACACCTTTCCACTTCATAGGAGCAGCACCAAAACCTTCATCTCTAAAGCTCTCCGAATCAGGGTCAATTCCAGTGTCAATCACACCAACAATAACATTACTCTCAGCAGTGACTTTTCGAGGACTTGTCAGCTTGAGACCCATAAAGTCCCATGACCTCGTCGTTTGAAGTTGGAACGTTCTGCTAGGAAAGACGGAGATCACCTCCCCCATGTTAGCAATCTTTTCTTTTTCATGATCACTGAGCTTTGCAGCAAATCCATTGAAGCTCCTTTGGTAACTCCTTATCAAGCAATTTTCAGCAGAAATGCCATCAACAACTCTTTGTAGTATATCGAGGTGATGGGAACTTGGCGAGTACTCCTCATCATCAGGAAGTGACCCCAAGTACACTATATGAACCTTTTTATCTTCATGATCAATGGCCTTGCACAATAAGCTCATAGTAAGTATGAGAGTAGAGAAAGCATAAGAGAATAGGAATGCTCCATGCTTGGCCATTGTTCTCTCCTCAATATTCTAGCTTGTGATAATTACTTATACTGGAAGTGGGCTAAGAATCGAATTTTGTTTGCTAAATTTCAATGCATCTTTGCAGCACACATGATTTGATTTCTGAACAACATTTCCCATTGCAAATAGATGCTTGCACGTTCCAAATAGAATTAAGTCTCTGGCTTTATTATTGTAAAAGATTTTGCACATGGTTTGATTACAAATCCAAGTTAAGGCTTGCAGTAATGGCAAATCCATTGCATTACATTTCATTCCTTAAAGGATGGGAAAAGTCCAATTCCTTTCAAGAAAATGTTACAGATTTTATGTATACTTGGCTTAGTTGCAATACAAAGGCATCCCTAGATGGCCAACAACTAACTATTTATCAAAATATCACCATTCTGATTGCATTCAAACAATGGCCCCTTGCGTTAGTGTATGAAGAAAATAAAATTTAGTCTTTGGCTCTGTTATTGTAAAAGATTTTGCACAAGTTTAGATTAAAAATCCAAATTAAGGCCTGCAGTAATGGCAAATCCATTACTTGCAGTCACATCTCATTCCTTAGAGGATGGGAAATGTCCAATTCCTTTCCAGAAAATGTTTCAGATTTTATGTATACTTAGCTTAGTAGCAATAAGAAGGCATCCCCAGATAGCCACGTACCAACTAGCTATTTACCAAATTGATTGCATTCAAACAATGGCCCTTTGTTGGAGTTTTTGAGAAAAACATATAGCCATAAAAATATAACTGACACAAACATAATTTAATCTGGAATAAACTTCTACTTAGAGGGAATTGGAAAGAGAGACAATGGATGGTTCTCAGTTCTCATCAGTGAAGCTCTATCATACTATTTTTTAGGCTGAATAAAACAAAAAACAAGAAACCTATTTTTGGTTGGTTTCTGGAAAATTCAAGGAAAAGTGGAAAACAGAATAAAAAGAATACAAATAACAAATGTTTACTTTGTTTTCATTGGCATTTCATTAATTCACTTATTTGACAAGAAGGAATGAAAATGATTTTAAGCTTTGTAACCAAAAGAAAAAAGTGATTGTAAGTCTCCACACATGTGAAGATATAATTTCTGAGAAATTCGTAATTAAATTCCAAGTGTGCTTGTCAATCAGCTAAGAACTTCTATCGTCCACAACTTCCAGCTCCGACGCCCTAAAGACAGGGGTGAAGAATTATGACACGTGCAGTTTTTTAAAATTTGATTGTTTCTATTTTTAAGTTCCAGCTGATAGATGGATAGCGTTACACATAAACCAAAAGAGTGCCTATAGAGTATTGGGCTTTGTACGAGCTAGGAATTTCATTACTGTATCAAATTAGAACGAAATGAAAAGCCCAACACGAAAATGAGGAGGAGTTGGAAAGCCCTTGGGATTAACCTAAATGATGAGGTGAGATTGGGAATTGAGTTTAGAGTCGGTTAGGGTAGGGATTTGATCCCCCTCCGCTAATGACCGAAAATATTAAATAAATTAATAAGGAGCCTAGTGTTTCGAGTTCATCAAAATTATTGCTTTATAGTCGCACTTTGGTTAGAAGCGTGGATGTGTTTCTTTAAACGATGATGCGGAACCTCATACTTGTTTTGCAAGCTACCTCGGTGGATAAAGACCAATTTTTGTTATGAGTTTGTTCTCAATTTCAGAAGGGTCGGAGTAGAAAAAAGAACAACCATGTGGGTACCAATAGTTACGTAGGAATAAAGCTTTACCACGAAAAGTTTCGGTTTCAAGACTGAAACAGAAGATGTTTGATGAAATGCCTCAACGAGATTGTGAGCTTTCGTAGGAGGTTTTCAAGTATGGAAATTTCACAAAATTTGACCATTACCATTGGAATGTGAAGCCGCCGTTGGTGAGAGATCTGCAGGAGGGTGACTTCCTTGGTGACCAAGTAAGTCTCTTCTACTCAAGAACATGGATTATGTGAATTCAATTTTGCAGTAACTCATGCAATTCTGCCCAAGTTCTTTATGAATACAAATCTTGGTTTCTATGGAGCAATACATAGGCAAAGACAACATTTTACTTAATAGCTTGAACCTTGTTATCGTATTTATCTCCAATTCCACACGCTCTATATTTGTTAAGAGTTGGTAATTGGTTTCTGGAGCGAAAGATGTGCACTCCTTTAGTGATCCTTTACTACTCATATTTTCAAATTGAATCCTCTGTTTCTTGGAAAGTCGAGGAATTTAGTAAATGAATCCTTGATAGTTTGGTTCCTTAGGTAGCTAGAATAATGACACTGAAAAAAGGGAGAGAGGTGGTCACGACATAAGATAATTTGTGGTATCACCTCCTTCCCTTCTAATAACTCAAAACCTGGGAATTTCTGCAACAAGTATTAGAATGTAGATTAGAAATGGGTGATCTTAGTCGGGTTTTGTAGTACCAAATGGCCCAGGGTTTGGCTTTATTTATTACAAGAACTTTTTAACAAATGTCCTGTGTCAGAAAAATTAATTGCTTTGCAACAATGAAGCTGAGTGATGCAACCATGAAATTTGTGATTATGCTGCTGTGCTTTGTACAAGAATTGGACTTCTAACGCTATGAGTACCATCAGACCAGAGCAGTGAAGCAGATACATGGGATCCATCTGGTATACCTCTTCCAAAAATGGTCACTTCGAAAGTCTTCTTCTCATTCAATGACTTGAAGGCATGAATTTTAGGCATCAATTTGATGTCAACTTGAGAATTTGACCAGATTTTAGCCGGGTAAGTGGAGTTTGCATGGTCAACATTTTTAGCTCTTCTATGACTTCTAACCGTAAAGGGTGTCATTGGTGCAACAATAGCTACCATTGAAGGGTAATTGTGATCCTTTGGCGATCCTGTGTCAGAGCCTACAGAACAAGTGCTGTTATCTCCTGATATAAGTCTCACTTTGGTCTCATCAAACAACATGTAGAGCAACTTTGTGTAATCTTTTTTAGAAGCTTCATACTCAAGCCCCGGGTTTATAGCTTTTAAAGGATTGATATGTCCAGATCCAAAAGCAAATTCACCTGGGAAATTTTCTGTAATATTCATTGGCCAAGCTGTGTAGTCATATATAAGAGATGATTTGATGGCAGCTGGACAACAATCAGGGTAGATTGCTTTAACATATGCTCCTGCACCAGCCACGTGCAGGCAAGACATGGAGGTTCCAGATAGCATACTGTATTTTATATAACTCTGGTATTCGGCTGTACCTGTGATAGGAGCAGCAGGCATATATGCAGCCAAATATCTAACCCTGGGGCAGTTATACCTGGCTTACTAATTTCTGGTAAAATTGTTGATGTCTTCACTCTTTAGTATGCTGGCTCAAGGATCTTTGCTGGAGTTCATGTAGGACTTGACCAGATTATAGTCTTGGTAACTTAAACCTGCTGGAGGTAGTGCGTAACGATAAGCAACATCAAGGAAGGAGGTGATGAAAATTGAACCTAGTGCTCCAGCACGATAGGCCTCATAAGTTCCGAAAGCCTGATCACAGACCACAATGTTTCCCTTGACTTAATCACTGTCTAGGCAGCTAGCTGAACAATTCCCAGCTGAGGACTGAGAGCAGTGACTGTTTCCATATACCAATGGAAACTTTGTTCCATTTAATGTGAAAGGGTTCAATGAAATCCCAACTAGCGTGCTTCCATTTCCAAGAACAACGTTGTCAATGATCCGACAGTCTGTGCTACTTGCTCCAACTGTAAGCATCCATGGTGTTAGACTTTTTGTGTTACCAAGTGGGCCATCATTTCCTGAATGGTTTGTGGTTATTATCCCTTTCTCCATTGCATGAAAAGTACCAATTCCTAGAGGATCGTCATTGAATGAGATTAGCTTATCAGGTCCTATTGATATTGTGATAATGTCAACTCCATTAGCAATAGCATCATCAAAAGCAGCCAATATAGCACCCTACTCGGGGACTACAGACTATATGCAGCAATTCTTGCGGAGGGAACGCCTCCTGTTGCAGTGCCTTGTGCTATTCCGTAATAGCTAACATCCTTAACGGTGTTCCCTGCTGCTGTTGAGGCAACATGGGTTCCATGACCATTTGCATCTCTTGCAGAATCTGCTGGCTCGTAAAACCGAGCTCCAATGATCTTGTTGTGACAAGTGAAATTTTTACTGCCTGCACAAGCACCTTTCCATTTCTTGGGGGCAGGACCAAAACCTTCATTAGATTCATGCCAAGTTCCACTGTCAAACACTCCAATAATTACATCACTCTCAACAGTTGCATTTTGATGGATTTTCTCATACAACCCGATAAAGTCCCAAGATCTTGTTCTTTGAAGCTGGAAAGTTCTGCTTGGAAAACCTTCATGCTAGAAAGCCTTCTCTTTCCTGGTCAGTGAGCTCTGCAGCAAATCCATTGAAACTTCTTTTGTAACTTATTGTCAAGAACTTTGCAGCAGAGTTTCTCCCAACAACGTACTCTTTCTAGTATACCAAGGTGATGAGATATGTATGAATAGACCTCATCATCAGGAAGTGATTCCAGGTACACAATATGGACCTTTCTATCTTTATCAATGGCTTTGCAAAGTAAGCTCATATTGAGTATGAGAATGAGGAATATATAAACACGCTTAGCCATCGTTCGATGATCAAAACTATAACCAGTAGATAAAAAACTCTATCCTCAGGACAACGGAAACAAAATCTCCTCTCCGTTAAGAATTCAAATTTTCTTTGCCTTAATACCCTTTGCATAATTGACTGGATGTGATTCCTTAATGAGTCCAAGTTTATGTATGTGTGCAAATTCAATGAGTTAACATATCTGGAATTTCTGGATTGCTGAATTATTTCTAAAACGTTACAAAATCCAAGATTTTTCTTTCCTGCAATAAGAAAGATTCCTTGTATAGCAGTCAACAATCTCCAAAAAATTCATATTCAAACACTTGGATAGTCTGAGATTCTACATGTTCTTATTTTTCTGCCAAAAGCCAGCCTCATTAACATATTGGACAATCTGGTACAAGAAATCGTGCTACAACCTTTATATTTTCTGTACTCATTCTGCTTATGTTGAGATTGAAAAATAAAAAGAAAATGTTATTTTGCTGATCCCAAATACAGAGTCAGGTTTTCTAGTAACAAGGGTTTCCATGGATTGGCATTTGTTTTATTACAACTTTACTCATTTTCTAAAAGTATCAAGTACACACCAGACATAAGGCTTATTCTCTTAATTAAGAAAACTTCTGTGGATGAGAATCGGACTTCTAATGCTATGAATCCCATCAGACCACACCAGCGATGCAGAGACATGTGATTGTACTTCTTCTGACAAACCTTTTCCAACAACAGTCACATCGAAAGTCTTCTCTTCATTCAAGCACTTGAAGGAAAGGACTTCAGGCACCACTTTGATGTCAGCTTCATCAGCAGAGTTGCCGGCGAATATTTTGGCCTTGTAGGTGGAGTTTGCAAGGCCAACATTCTGAACTTTTCTGTGAAATTTGAATGAAAAAGGTTTCTTTGGTGTGACAGCAGCTGTCAGCGATGGGTAATTTTGATCATGTAAAGATCCTTTGTCAGAGCTTGTAGAGCAAGTGCTGTTATCTCCTGATATAAGTCTAACACTGGTCTGGTTTAAGACCAAGCAGAGCAACTTTATGTAGTCTTCCTTAGAAGCTTCATATACAAGCCCCGGGTCTATAGCTTTGACAGGATTGATATGTCCAGATCCACAAGCAAATTCAGCAGCGGCATTATAATCATTGTAGGTAAAATTCATGGGAGAAGCTGTAGTCATAAGAGATGATGGCTGCTGGAGACCAATCAGGGTGGAACTCTTAAACATATGCTGCTGCACCAGTGGCGTGTGGGCAAGACATGGAGGTTCCGGAAAGTCTACTGTAATTTACATGTCTCTTGTCTTCAGGGTTGTCTGTGATTGAAGCAATAGGTGAATAAGCAGCCAATATAGCTACCCCTGGGGCACTTATATCTGGCTTGATAATTTCTGGTAAAATTTAATTAGGTCCACGAGATGAGAAGGAAGCAACAATAGGTGCAGCAGCATCTCTTTCGGCTTCACTTTTTAGTATGTTTACTTGTGGATCTTTCGTGGAGTTCATGTAATAAAACTTGATCACATTATACTCTGTCACTCAAAGTTGTTGCAGGAAGGGCGAAAATGGCCGAATCGTCATCCTAGTCAACTCTCAAAATTGAACCAAGTGATCCAGATTGATAGACCCCATCAATTCCGGCCATATGACTCGTCACATAACACAACCTTTCCCTTAACTAAACCACGGTCTAAGCAGTCTTGTATACACTTCCAAGCATCAAACTCTAGGCATTGAGTTGTAGCATATTTTCCATATATTAATGGAAAACTTGTCCCAGTCATTTGGAAAGAGTTCACTGAAGCCTCAACTACAGTTGTACCATTTCCAAGAACAACCTTGTCAATCATTCTACGATCTGTAGTACTTGCTGCAACTGTAAGTAACCATGGTGCTACACTTGTTACGGTACTAGCTCTAGGACCATTATTGCCTGCCGAGTTTGATGTAAGTATCCCCTTTTCCATTGCATGGAAAGATTTGACAGCAATTGGATCATGCTGCAGTAGTACAGTTACATCCGGGCTTCCTATTGAAATTGTAATGATATCAACTCCATCGGCAATAGCATCGTCAAAAGCAGCCAAGATAGCCTCTGTAGGGCACCTTGGTCACTGCAGACTCTATACGCAGCAACTCTCGCTGAGGGAACTCCCCCTCTTGCAATGCCTTGGGCTATACCATAAAAGCTGACATCCTTTACAGCATTCCCGGCTGCTGATGAGGCAGTGTGTGTTCCATGGCCAGTTTCATCCCTTGTAGACTGAGAGGATGAGTTGTAAAACCGAGCACCAATGAGCTTATTATTACAAGTAAAATTTTTGCCACCTACACAAGCACCTTTCCACTTCTTGGGAGGAGGACCAAAACCATTGTCTTTGAAGCACTCCGAATCAGGCCAAGTTCCAGAGTCAGTGACACCAATAATGATATCACTCTCAACGCTGTCATTTCGTTGGATTTTCTCATTGAAACCGAGAAAGTCCCAAGATCTTGTCGTTTGAAGTTGGAAAGTTGTGCTTGAAAATACAGAGACTACTTCTATCATGCTACCAAGCCTTTCCCTTTCCCGGTCAATTAGGTATGCAGCAAATCCATTTAAACTCCTTTGGTAATTACTTCTTGTAAAAAAATTGGAAGTGGAGTTGCTCTCGTCAACTCTTTGTAGTATACCAAGATGGTGAGACAATGGTGAGTACACCTCACTATCAGGAAGTGACCCCAGGTACACGATATGGAGCTTTCTGTTTTCATCGATGGCTTTGCAGAAGAAGAAGCTCAAGGTTAGTATAAGAGTGGGGAAAACATAGGAAACCTGGAGAGCTCTATGCTTTGCCATTGTTTTTTATGCTAAAAAAAATGTTACAGTGAAGAGTGCTTTATACTAAGATCAAAAACACAATACCAGATCTCCATAATGTATCTGGATGTTTCATTAATTTGATTTATTATGCATCTTTGGCATAATAAGTAATGCATCTTTGGCATAATAAGTAACCTACACATAATTTATTTTCCTTATTGACAAAATGCAATTCATCATATTCCATGCATATATGTTATGTAGTTCCAGATTAGCCATAATAACTTTCTAAGAACGTTACAAAATCCTGGATTTAGCTCTGATACAATGTCTACACATATCTGTGAATAATAAGGTCAAATTCGTATAATTGGTGCACATTTGACCCCTTGGTAGTGATTTAGTGTTTGGTCCAAAGCCTTAATTTCATTACCAGATTTTCCCTTGCGGATTCTATCTTTAGCTGCCTAACTAAATACAGCCAGAAAAATTTCCAACTACAGACAGAGCCCTTACTAAATAACTAATATTGTATTATGTTTTATTTTTATTTTTATGTTTCTTATCTACAATGTTGGACCAGATTACAATTTACGTATTATTATGCATTAACTATATGTGGACATTCCTTTTCATTCTACCTCAAAAGTTCAAAAATTGAAATCTCAAATGTTAAATAAGCTATTAAAGTTTCATCTAAATAGACTTCAACGGTTAGGTCAATTAATGGTGATTAAAAATGAAAATGGTTAACCTTATTTCCTCATAAAATTCTGATACATTTGGATCAAGGGTACAATTAGGAACAGACACATTTGATTATGTCATTCTGTCAAACATAATTTTTGACACCAAGTTATCTTAATTGGCAACATCAGCAAGGTAAGCACGTACTAATACTTCTGCAAGTAATCTTATATATGAGATGAAGGTGCGTATTAATTTTAGGATTAAATTCATTTCACCTCACTGGACTTTTCATTTGTGTCCCTAGAGTTCTAATAATATGTTATTACACTCTTGAAATTGATCGATCATAGTCATCAGTCAACCAATTCGTCAAATTTTCCATGAATTGTTGATGTTGTACAATTTCTAGCATTGATTATGTAAATGGAGTATTGCTTGGATAATATATGGTTTAAAACTAGTTGACTCACCACATCAATAGTAATAAAAAAAAAATTCATAGATTAGATGAAAATTGGCTATGCTTGATCGAATTGGAGGGTACAAGGGCACACGGGATTAAATTAGATGTTTGGAGGCACAAAAAATTTTGAGTGTAAAATTTAAAGAGGTAAAATGAATTTAACCCTTAAATTTTAGTTTATCAGAACATTGCTTTCTGAATGTTATATATCGTTTTGGTTTGATAGACAGTGATAATCATGTGAGACTAGCTTTGAAATAAATATAAAATTCCACACTTTTATTATCTGTGACATATATACTATGCAATATATGTATATATGTAACTGGAATCTACATCTACCATTCACAGTACATTGAGATGGATTGGTTTTTTTTTTTTTTATTACAATAACTTAACTCATATGAAAAATGTGTCAAGCACTTCCAGAGAATGGATTTATTGTTTTTTGTGGATAAGAATTGGACTTCTAACGTTATGAATTCCATCAGACCACACCAGCGATGCAGACACATGTGATTGTACTTCATCTGGCAAACCTTTTCCGGCAACTGTCACATCAAAAGTCTTCTCCTCATTCAAGGACTTGAAGGAAAGAACTTGAGGCACCACTTTGACGTCAACTTGAGTAGAGTTGGCGAATATTGTGGCCTTGTAAGTGGAGTTTGCAAGGCCAACATTCTTAACTTTTCTGTGAAATTTGAACGAAAAAGATTTGTTTGGTGTGACAACGGCTGCTAGTGAAGGGTAATTGTGATCCTGTAAAGATCCTTTGTCAGAGCCTGTAGAGCAAGTGCTGTTATCTCCTGATATAAGTCTAACATCGGCCTGATCCAAGACCGAGCATAGCAACTTTACGTAGTCTTCCTTAGAAGCTTCATACACAAGCCCTGGGTCTATAGCTTTGACAGGATTGATATGTCCAGATCCATAAGCAAATTCACCAGCGGCATTGCTATTGTCAGTAACATTCATGGGAGAAGCTGTAGTCATAAGAGATGATTTGATGGATGCTGGAGACCAATTAGGATGGAATGCTTTAACATATGCAGCTGCACCAGCCGCATGCGGACAAGACATAGAGGTTCCAGATAGTATACTATATTTGACATGCCTTGTGTCTAGAAGACTCTCTGTAACTGAAGCAATAGGTGAAAAGGCAGCCAAAATAGTAACCCCTGGGGCGCTTATATCTGGCTTGATAATTTCTGGTAGAATTAAATTTGGTCCACGTGAAGAGAAGGAAGCAACAACAGGTGCGTTTGTATCCCTTTCTTCTTCACTTCTTAGTATGTTTACTCGAGGATCTTTCGTGGAGTTCGTGTACAACTTTATCAGACTATGCTCTTTGTTGCCAAGAGCTGTTGTAGGAAAGGGTGCAATTTCAGAAACATCATCATAATCAACTCTCAAAATGAAGCCTACTGCTCCAGAAACATAGGCCTCATCAACTCTGTTAGGCACGTCACATAACACAACCTTTCCCTTAACTAAACCACTATCTAAGCAGCCGTATGAACATCTCCCAGCTTCGAACTCGGAGCAATTACTTGAAGCATCTTTTCCATAGATCAATGGAAAACTTGTCCCATTTAATTTGAAAGTGTTCACTGAAGCCCCAACCATGGTCGTCCCATTTCCGAGAACAACCTTGTCAATGATCCTACGATCAGTACTACTCGCTGCAATTGTAAGTATCCATGGTGCTACACTTGAAACACTTGAATCAACAGGACCACCGTTGCCTGCAGAATTTGACGTAAGTATCCCCTTTGCCATTGCATGGAAAGCCCCGATAGCAATAGGGTCATGCTGTAATAAAGATGCAACCGAGTTTCCTAATGAAACGGTAATGATGTCAACTCCATCGGCAATAGCATCATCAAAGGCAGCCAATATAGCATCAGTAGGGCACCCAAAAGCACCACATACTTTATACGCAGCAATTCTCGCTGAGGGAACCCCTCCTCTTGTAGTACCTTGTGCTAGTCCATAAAAGCTCACATCCTTTATAGCGTTCCCTGCTGCAGTTGAGGCTGTGTGGGTTCCATGGCCTTGTTCATCCCTTGCAGATTCTGAAGATGAATTGTAAAACCGAGCTCCAATTAGCTTCTTGTTGCAAGTGAAATTTTGGCCACCTTCACAAGCACCTTTCCACTTCTTGGGAGGAGGACCAAAACCATCATCTTTAAAGCTCTCCGATTCAGGCCAAATTCCAGTGTCAATGACACCAATAATGGTATCACTCTCAACACTGACATTCCGTTTTATTTTCTCATGGAAACCGATAAAGTCCCAAGATCTTGTTGTCTGAGGATGGAGAATTCTGCTTGGAAATACAGAGACTACTTCCTTCATGTTAGCAAGCCTTTCCCTTTCCCGGTCAGTGAGCTTTGCAGCAAATCCACTGAAACTCCTTTTGTAACTTCTTGTCAAGAAATTTGCTGCGGAGTTGCTGTCGACAACTTTTTGGAGTAAACCAAGGTGGTGAGACATTGGTGAGTACACCTCATTATCAGGAAGTGAACCAAGGTACACAATGTGGACCGTTCTATTTTCATCAATGGCTTGGCACAGGAAGAAGTTGAAGGTTAGTATAAGAGTGGGGAAAGCATAAGAAAATAGGATAGCTACATGCTTAGCCATTGTTTTTTATCGATGCTCTAAAATGTTGCTAGTGAAGAGTGCTTTATACTTAGATTAATAATGCAGTACCACATCTCCATTATGCATCCAGATTTTATTTCCCTTAACATACGATTCATCTTTGGCATTGCAGTTAACCAAAATATGATTTTGTTCCTTAATAACAATTCAAATTCATATTGCCCATTCCATCTATGTAAGAAGTTCCTGATTAGCCATGATAATTTCTAAAAGTGTTGCAAATCTATGGATTTAGCTCTGGTCCAATATATAAGAGAGTATGCATAAATAGCTATGAACTATCACCTAAAAGAAGGTTATATTCATACAAATTGTTACACATTCTGCTTTGTTGGTGATTTTGTTCTTGGCCAAATTGAAAAAGCCTTGATTTCATTATCATATTTGCCCTTGCTGATTGTCCTTGATAATTTCAAAGAATGCTGCGAATTCCTGGATTTATCTCTGGTGCAATAAG
Source organism: Rosa multiflora (assembly GCA_002564525.1). NCBI lineage: Eukaryota > Viridiplantae > Streptophyta > Magnoliopsida > Rosales > Rosaceae > Rosa > Rosa multiflora. The sequence continues at coordinate 297,515 of BDJD01002611.1, forward strand.
AAAGTATGCATATATGCGGCATGCTACAATACCCTTCCGTATCTCATACCTTTTATTTTTATTTTTTTAATATATAACTGTTTAAGTATAATGTATTTGAGAGAGAATTGTAGAGAGAGATGTGTTCTTATTATTGAGAATAGGAGCCCTATATATAGGGATTACAAAGTGCTAGTTCTAATGTTACAAGGAATACCAATCCGTGTAGGATTGGGAAATCTAGAACCTTCTCTCCTATTCCTATTCCTAGTTTGATAAGGCACACTAAACTTGATTTTCCTTCAACACTTTCCTAATTTTTTAATATTTTCTCATGTCCTCTTATATTTGTTTCCCATATTACCCTTACATATTACAACATTTTTCTTCAGTCTCTCTCTCTTGCTCTCGTATACTCTATTGAGGGATTTTCTGAAGCCTGGTGATAGCTGTGAGTTTGACTCTCATCAAGAGAGTCTTCCCTGCCAAATTTCGAACATTGGCTCCTACACCATTCCTATTTCACTTTCCTCTCCCTTTCTCCTTCACCTTTCCTAATTACTGTTGCTCCTCTCCTCTCAACCTAGACTCCTACTTCTCCGACGACCATACTCTCCATTTCACCTCTGATT